>VRYO01001717.1:13736732-13764023 GCA_009812075.1 Sialia sialis | reverse complement strand
AGAAGGACTGTGTTCTCCTTCTCCTCCCGGCGCCCTCAGGCAGCGAGAGAAAGGCTCCTCTCCTGCTCCCCCGGCCCGAGCTCTGCCAGAGCGGTCAGAACCGATCACGAGCCCCGTGGGGCCGCTACGCTTCCAGGACAGTCTGCGGAAATTTTACTCGAAAAAACAAGACTTCGTCTTTTCTGGAGGCACTTCAGTTACGATGGGTCACAGTGATACATTTCTGGTTACTTTCAAGTAACCAAACAAGCCTGCAAACTGCAGCCGACAAAACACCGGAATTAACACCATCTTTTCTTACTTACCGACAGGTAGAAGATGAAGGCCATTTTAGTTACTGCAATCAAATTATGTGGTAAAACAAAACAGTAGCAGCAATAACCAAACCACCTTAAATTTGCTCAGAATGGAGTAAACTAATCTGATTCATTATTCCTGAATTATTAAATTTGTGGAGTTTTCTTGGTAAATTATTTTTAGTCCTGCAGGTGTAACTTTCGAACTGCAATAATGCTTATTTAAGAGCAATAAAGGAAAATCTGAAAATGAAACACACCATCAGGCACATTAACCATCACAGATAGTAAAGGCAGAAATACAAATTAACATAAATATTTCTGCCATTAAAAGAAAATACTACTTGTAATTGATAGGCAAAGACTTACGGAAGTTTTTGTGTTTTCAGAGAAATCTAATAACCACAGGCAGTCACATGTAGATTTGGGTTTTAATCTCTGCAGCACCTTAAACTTCATGTCAATTTCAAAGCCCATCTGTGTGTGCTTTAATGTCAAGTTCAGGTTCAGGAAAGCTCTGCCCAGGGCCTCACCTGACAGGCTAAGGCACAAGCTTGGGCTAAGGTGAGTGGCAAATCCGGCCAACACCACCTGCAAGTGCCACCCTCAGCACATCTCACTCACCTGCACAGAACACAGGCACTCGCTGGGCACAGTGTGGGACAAATCAGAAGGGATTAGAACAACCAAAGGAAGGCAAAGGATACAGAACATAAACCAAATCCCCTCCTAGCTGTGCTGCACGTGAAGTGACTTCTGTAGCTATTGAGCAGCCTGAGCAACAGGCACGGAGTGGTTGCTTGCTGTGAAACACCACAGCTTGCATTTCTCTTTTGAAGTCTTTCAGGCTCGCATGCTGTTTCTCCAAAGTTACACTTGAACACCCCAAGATGCAACAGAATGACAACTACTGTGATGCCTTGTTTTCTTCTCAGTGTTCAGTATTAATTTGCGTTTCCATGTCTCAGCTGAAGAACAAGACACCACAGTTGTTTTTACTGGCAACTGAGATGTTGGCATAAACATCATTGCAGTAAAACAGCCTGTCCATATTAACTGAGACCTGGGAACAGGTGGTTCTACTTGTACTTGTTTGATATTTCCCAATGAATTCACTTTACTTTGACACCATTCATCTCCAGGCAGTGAGGACTTTTAAAGGACTCTAGATTCCTGTCTGTTTCTGGTAGTAAAACATTATGGCCAACTTTGGAATGATAAAAAACAACCCGAAGGATCTGGGGAAAATTTCTTTCAAGCTTTAGATGGTGGTCAATACATACCATGACACTCATTTCAACAAATAACTAATCCTTAAAAAAACTACTTCTCAGTAGAAAACTTAATGGTTAAACATTAGTCAAGATCATAGTTAAGCACTTCTTGCTCAAGATCTACAAACTTTATAATTCAGTGTTCTTGTGGTAAGAAAACCATCAACCACTGGTCCTCTGATAGTGACTTCTACATCCTAATCACCCAATCCAGCCAAGACAATGTTTAATTTCTTATATTATTAATCTTTTCTGCTACGTCGGGGCAGTAACTAAGTTATGCTAATTGTAACAGCAATAAAATGACCAGGTCGTTAAAAACCAACCAAACATCACAGCAGTTCTGATAATCACAAAAGGCTGTGAACTCTCACTGAAGGGAAACTGAGCTGATGACACCTGGGTCTGCAGAGGCATCAGACATACATACATCTCTGGCAGCAGAGTCCTTCCAGACTGACTCTATTTGTTCACCTTGAGCTACTCCAGGTCAGCTAACAGACACAATCTGCACACCACACCCTAGATAATGGATGACAATATTAAGTTATTTTCAAAAATATAATTAGACAATAATAAAATGGTAAAAATTAATAAAAGCAAAATATCATTGTTAAAATTTTACACATAAGTATTATGTACTTATTTATTAAATAATATGTATTTTGTATCTTCTTAATAATATATATATAAAACAATATATACACACGTAAGTATTGAAGTATATATGTAGGCACTGAATTCCAGGACATTCTCTATACTATTAAGGTCAGTATTGAAATAAACCCTTCACAACCAAACCATTTTTCAATACCTTCCATTGCAGTTCTGGCGAGCAGCACCTCTGACAAGTCATGGAAAAAATATTCTGGCACACAATATGTGCCAAATGAATTACACATACAACTTTCAACTGAATTTACTAATTAATTTGATGTAAAGTCTGAAACCTGAGAAGACCACAGTCTGTGAAGCTGAATTTTGTACTCAAGATTTAATAATATGCTTTCATATCATTATATCTTTACATAAATATTAATTAAAAGAAATAGTAATTTAAAAATCTAAATTAATTTGAGATACCTGCTAAAGCTTTCTAGCAAATTCTTACAGCAAGAATTTCCCTTAACCTCAATTTGCACATGATGTGCAATCTTAAAAACAAATAAACAAAACACCACAACCAAAGCATTCTGTAAGAAAGTTTTATAACAAGTAAGTTGTTCCAGCTTGGTATTTTTCTTCCATTCTTAATTGTGAAATTTCTTCTTCTTCCGATTCTTCTTCCCTGCTGCAAAAGCTGCTTTTTCACTCATGATCTCCTGATACTTCTTTTTATTATATCTGAACAAAATAGATAATTCACTTTTAAGCATGGCAAACCAAAGTTCAGGAGAAGATAACATGGACAGTACTCTACAAACATTATTTGCCAAAATGAGTTCTCATGTTTTCCAAATCAAATTCTTTGATTTATACACTTATGCCTAAGTAAAGGGGAATCAACAGTTGATCAATGATAAAGGCAGGTAAATTGTTTTGGAAGTAAATTCTATTGAATTTTGTGATTAATTTTGGTGGAGGGGTGGTTCTTCATTGCATCTGAAGTCACATTTAGGACAGTTTGCTGAAACACTGCTACTACTCGTAAGGGGAAGACTCAACAATTTCCATAATACCATGAAGAAACTACAACCACTTTTATAGTGCCTTCTCATCACACTCAAGATAATAAATCTTTTTCTACTCCAGATGGAAAACTGAGATGATGTGAACACTAAACAACAAGCAGGGGAATTGCCGCATGTGAGCTGCTAAAACACTTTTGTGTCTGCACCAATGAGTATGACAGACACTGCACACTGAGCAGTGCTGAGGCTTTGAAAGCAACACCAAAATCTAACAAATACCTGCACTAATGCTGACATGTATGATTAAAGCCCTTAATTAGCCACACATAAAGTAAATGATCAAATTTCAAATATAATAATTTTTAAAACTACTTTCTAATAAATACCTAATAAATCAGGTCAAACCAGAAAACTACTTAAGAAATAGATACAGTAACTTGCCTTCCCAACATCAAATTTACAAGCCTGACCAAATTAACTTTATAATCCCAAATCATGCACTACTTCAAAGAAAACATGTCATTATGTGACAAGAGAAGTGCAGATTACCATCATGCAATAACCACTACCAAAACGGACCAACTAAATCATCTACTCCAAAAACTGCAGGCTATGCGCATTAATTAATCCAATCATAATCTTCAAGTAAGTCTTCTAGCACAATTTTGATTCCCATGACAGGTGAAAGACTGATGTATTTATAAAATGTAATAATGTCAGCACTAACAGAATTACAGGCTGCTCTTTTCTGTCAATTATGCAAAAAACAAATTACCAGTCTTTAAGAGTGGTTGCCAATAGTGATGACCAAAGCTGGATAAAATCCCTTAAAGAAGATGAAATATACAATATCTCAGTCTAACTATCCCTTAGAGAAAGGTTCTTTAGACTTTCTAAATGGCAGTACTATGAAGTGCTAAAAGACTAAAACTTTTTCTTTGAAGTATAAAAAGCCACCCTACAAGCTGAATAAAACAAAAAAAAAGGCTACAGAATTAAAAATGCTCCTCTTTTACATGGGATATTAAAATTACAAAACTACTTTTAAATACCTTCTGAACTCTGAATCAGCAAGCAGCTCTTCCACAATTGTTCTCTTCCTCTGTTTCTTAGGGATTCGACTGTGGTAAAAGTCTATGGGGGAATCAACTACAGTTCCAACCTAGGAAACAAAAATGAAAATATTCATACTGTAAGCCATCAGCAACACATTGATTTTTTGCCTTTTTATTTTTTAAATCGCCAGCAACAAGTGTGAAAACACCTACACAGCAGAGAGAATAACAGCTACTTAATGAAAGCACAAAATACCAAAATAAATAAATCATGTTTTGTATACAGTCGCTTCTGGTCTCCTTGCGTAGAACAGAGATGAAGGCCTGAGCCTTCACTGTACAGTTTTCAGTGCTGGACTGCTGTACCAACACTTCAATTCATAAATGAAATCCAGTTCTTTTAAACATTTTAAACTTCAGGGAAAAAATCCTTTATGACCACCTTAAACCTCTTCCTGTCTCTCATCCTGTAGTTCCTAGAGAACTACACAGCAGCTGATTTAATACAAGGGCTTCATCCTGAAACACATCACATTTTTTCCAACCAGCATGTCAGTCAGCTCTCATAGTTTGGGTTAGCAGTAAAGATACACACAGCACATGTTTCATGCAATAAAAATAAGCCTGCATGGATCTAATTACGTGAAACACTTCAATCTAAGTTTCTCTAATTTCAAAACGTACAATACCTCAAGACTTCAGAGTGAAGTGGCAATATTTTGAGAAATGAAAACATGCTAATTATTCAAAGTTCCTGAAGGCCTATTTCTCTAGCTCCCATAGTAATTTCTTTATTGATGCAAACCATTTCAAAGCTGAGAGCTACAAGCAGCAAAAATTTCAGCTTAACGCAAGGGTAGCTGTCTCATTTAAACTGTATTAACTAGTAAGAAAATAAAAGCCTATTATTTTCTACACACTTTTTTAGAAAGACCAGTACTCCAAAAAAGGAGTGAAATCCAGTCCTCCAAGGGTTCAAAATATGGATTCAGTAAGGTATTTGTTCACTTCTACTAGATCAGCCAAAGCTAAAAACATCAACACCATATATACACATGTAACACAAAGTTAAATAGTTGCAAACTGCAGCCAAGTAACCAAAACACTTTAAGAATAAAGATATGAAATTAAATTAACATAGAAGCTACCTACAAAACAGGCATTATTAGGTTTCCTTACACAGCAGTTCAAAACTTTAGCAGTACAATAGCACCTTCTGCTGCTTCCTTACCTGGAAGTACTTGGGGAGACCATCTCTATCATTTTTCTTATAGAAATGCTTAGGGTCCAACGAAGCTCTCATCTTCAAAACTTTAAGATCATTTTTCAGTTCACTTGTGATTTCTGGGGCTTTCATACCAAACCAGCCATCACCTGTTGTTTTCTCTCGTTCTGCCTAGGATGCAATACCAAGAACAACAAATTTACATTCAGTAACTAGGATGGGACAGAGAAGGGAGCTCCTCCCTATAAAAGACAGATAAAGCATTTAGAATGTAAATGTGTACCCTTAGAATACGTATTTTATGACCACTATTATAAAGGAGGTTACCTACACTGCATCAGTGACAGGTTTGTACTGAGCATATAACCATTCACTTCACTGTGCTGGTCACTGAAAGGATGGCTTTTCACAGGACAGCTTAAAGATTACACAAAATTGCAGTTCATTACTCCATTTCCAGTGAGGCTTGGATATGCACAGAGTCCCAGCACACAGCTTTCTACCACAGCTTGTTTCAGTATTTGAGGCATTACCGGCTCTTCACTTACCCTGCGCTGTTTCTTTAGCTGGTGAAGTGATTCCCGGTAGGGTGGGACACATTCCTTTCTTTCAAAGTCTGGAGTTATTACACTCTTCTGCAAGAGCTGTAAGAATTTTTTTAAACATCAGAGAGCCGTCTCATTGATATAAATTTTACTGCCTAACTGTATTTACAGAACCTACTGCAGAATCTATGCAAGCATTCTAATGCAATACACAAGCAGTAAGGATCTTCAAAATGGTCTCAATGGATCTTCACTGATCAACAACAGAAAGCAGCTGACCTCCTCTGGAGGAAATGAGACAAATCCTCTAGTGTAAGGAGGACTATCATGGATGAGCCAAAGAAAAAAAATCTCAACAAATATAACACAATCCCTTTACTTCCAAGGGTGCTTTTGAAAAAAATCTAAGTCCACACTAGGGTACATTATCTTCTGAAATTCATCCAGCTATGGACTAAATATCTTCTCAGCAGACCATAAGCTTGTGTATCATTAGGCAAAATTCCTGGTTTATTTTACAAAGTAATGCTAGAATTTGCACTGTTTTTCGATTTCTGAAAAGTCAGGTATATTTGAATTTTCACCATTAAAACCAAATGTAAAACCACACTTTGGTCAAAAGGAATCTAACTCCTCAATGAACCATGAAAAGGATACTTCTTTAAAATAAAAAAAAACAAGCTTCTTAGATTAACATCGTTTTAGTGTAGTCACAGATAACTGAATAATTGTAAATGTGTTACCTGGTCCTTGTTCTTCTTCAGTGGTTCAATTACACTTGATCTAGGCTTCTGATTTTTTGCATCAAAACTGATATATAAACCTCCAAGCTTCTTGATATTCAAACCAGGATCTATGCTACTGGAAAGATGCAAACTAAAATAGAAATAGTTAATTATTAGAATATTGTAATATGCATGCAGCTAAACCTTCTACTGTCCTCTGAGGAAGATGAACAGAAAAATATTTTTCTTATTCTTCCCAATTAGGTTCAGTTCTGCAATGATTTTAAGTCTTTATATCTAGATTATGTAATTTTGAAATGACAGGTGCAGGGGGATTAATGTCATTATATGAAATAAGACTTATTATTAAAACATCCCTGTGGAATCACTTCCATCAATCTTTCATATTAACTGTAATGCTGTCTCTCATCTTAGATATCATTATCTTCTGTATAATTGAATTCTTAAATTTGCTTAACCTTGCCAGAAGAACTCATGACCAGCATCTTTCTATATATTGATAAGTTTGCTAGCTAAAAAGAAAAAATCCAAACATATTGGTGGTAACAGTACTGTAACTCTTAATAAGAAGCATGAAGAAACTAAAATTGATTGTAGGAATGTTTAAGTCCTTGTCTGTATAACCACACTAGGAACAAATTGGTTGGATGGTTGCATCCAGAGGGTCGTGGTCAATGGCTCAGAGCCTTGACGTTCTATGAAATTTCAAAGCTAGCATGTTTACATTTGTTTCATTGCTTCATTCAGGCAGTCAAAGGAATGTATCCACAAACAATATACAATGGCTGTTTTCAGGAACGTTTAAAAGCTTTAAAATACAATGGAGAAAATATGTAATATCTGAAGAGGTACTGTAGCTTGAATGCTTTTCAATACAAGCCCTTTAACAACTTTCTATCAAAGTGTGACTGATCTTGCATAATGCTTTCACACTGAATGCTTGGCTAAGTTTTCTTAGCTAAGACTTCTGCCCTACCTGAAGGTTTTTACTAGATTAAGACTTATCTATCCAACCTAAACCAGTATTATGCTTTAAACATAAGAAGGGATTTTAGTAGCAGCTGGACTACAAGAATTCAAGCAGTATTACTCCACCTAAATTATTTTGATTCCATGCTAGGTTTCACCTGAAGTGTTACCATCCACAGCACAGCAAGAACTGACACATAAAATTATATGCAACTGTTTAAAAAGCATGATCTAATCAGGCAATGTGTAAGGAATTTACTGGACTTTTGTTACCGACATTCCAACTGGAAAAAAAAACCCTGTGTCCTGAATAATTAATTCAGTCAGCCTGACCAGTTTAATAAGAGTTTCACATTGTTTTTTAAGCTGAACACATACAAGGCCTCCAGATGCAAAAAAAATATTCAGAGTTCTGTTCCCACTATATTCAAAACTGAAAAAAAATCCCAAAACCTAAATTTATGGACCCTATTCATATTTTATAATATGTGCAACACCATTTTCTGCAGCAACATGACGTATGTGATGAGACAACTCCTTTATTTATTCTGCACTTAATGTGCATATTCTAAGGTGCATATGCTTAAATGAAATGCAGATTCTTTAGCTATTTTTAGCAAGATACTTACACATCAACCTTATTTTTCAACAGATCATCATCTTCATCTTTTTCATCTTCATCTATCAATTCCTCTTCATCCTCTTCCAAGTCTGATTCTTTATCTTTTTCACTTCCTTCATGCTCACTTTCAGCATCACTGTCTTGGTCTACATCATCTAGATAATATGTTTGGCTGGAACTCATGCCAGGCTTAGTATCAATTACAAAAAGACCTTCAACATGCATTGAACCACTTTTTAAAGATTTTTTGAGGAAAGGAGTTCTCTCATCTGACTTTTTATAACACAGATTCTCATCAATTGTGTCTATGACTGCCACATCACTATTAAGAGAGTCATCACTTTCACTGTTGCTCAGAAACAATACAACAGAGTCATTATCACTGCTTGGTTTTTCACTGCTGTGGGGTACCTCATATTCTGTTTGTTTGTCACCACTGTCTGCACCAATTTTAAGCACTCTGCTTTTACCAATGCTTTCAGTTTTCTGTGCTACAGCCGTGTCCTTTAATGGGCTGCTCACTGAACTAGCTCTCGTACTCTTCATTACTTTATCCTCACACGAGAAAGACTGCTGTGCATCTGCCTCAGCATCTGCTCTTTCATATTCTGGAATTTCTTTACTTTCATTTGGTGTTACTTGTCCTTGAGATTCTAGAAATCGTTTGGGACTCATGCAGTCAGTCAAAGAAACAGTCACATGCTCTAATTTCCCGACCTGCACAATTTTTTTACTGTGATCTTCTTCTATTTGGCCACATACTGCTTCTGAATGGTCTACCTCAACAGACTGTGTAATTTTTTTTGTTTTTTTCATAGGTGATTTAGTGTCACTTGGTTTTGTTTTTGTAAGACTAGATGTCACATCATTTAAAATCTCTTCTTTCGTGTCTTCACTCTGGGTTTCATTAGCATGTTTGCTTTCAGGTGAACTGGGTTTTTTATTACTGTCAGTGAGGGTGGAAGCATCTTTTGTGTCACTGACAAGTTCTGCAATAGGTGTAGAATCAGAAATTATTATGCACTCAGATTTAATAGTGTCCTCAATTAAATTCTTGTCTTCTGAAACAAATCTATTTTTTTTCTCAGTCTGCTTAATAGTTTCTGCTTGTGATTTCATTTGCATGCTCCTAGTAATTCGTTTGGTAGTGACAGATGGCTCCATATGAGAACTTAGGCAACATGATTCTGCATCAGAAACATCTTCACTTTGGGCTTCATGAACTCTAACCGGCTGCAATTTCTTTTTACTTTGTCTGCTCCTTGTACTCGTGGGAACATTAAGCATCTGGACACCAGAAACAGCAGAGGAATAAGACTCAGCTTCAGAGACATCATCTTCATCCAGAATCCTACTTAACTTATTTACAAAAGCTGTATGTCTTTTTTTGTCAGCAGAATCCAGTTGATAAGGAATTACAATTTGTCGCCTTCGTGTTATTCTTACATACAAAGGTGTCTGGAGACCAGACACAGAAGAGCAGTTTGATTCTGCTTCTGACACATCACCATCAACCTGTGGTTCAGCAACTGATTGTGCTGGCAGAACGGCTGTGTTCTCATTCCTAGTGATCTGCATCTCTGAGCTATCACTGACATCTGGTTTCATTTCTGCATGTTCCAACTCATCAAACTGACATTCCTGAATCACCTCTGCCTTAC
This sequence comes from Sialia sialis, assembly GCA_009812075.1. Taxonomy (NCBI): domain Eukaryota; kingdom Metazoa; phylum Chordata; class Aves; order Passeriformes; family Turdidae; genus Sialia; species Sialia sialis. Next base: position 13,753,999 of record VRYO01001717.1, on the reverse strand, counting down.
GAACTGATTTAGGTCTTCTAGTCATCCTCCTAGTTACAGGAGTACTAATTTCAGCAGATTCCACCTAGAAAAGGAGTAACGAAACAGTATGGCATTGAAAGATACAATAACTACATAAAAAGAATGCTATAAAAATTACTAAGAATCTTTTTAAAAAGATCTGCCTAAACTGACAACATATTACACATCTCTATGTAGCCCCATCTATGTGGGAGAAGTCTTAACAAACCATCCCTTGCTTACCTCTCTACTGTATTTTGGTCAGGGCAGGAGAAGAAACACACACATCCCTTAGGAAATACAAATAAATATCCCCCAGTTCTAAAAAGTTCTGTCAAGTTGTCAGAGGAAGCAAACCCAGAAAAAATGTTCAGAAATATTCAAAGACTTCCTCAAACTATAAATACTAAGAACTGTCAAAATGTGCCCCAAAATGGTGTCAAAAATAGATTTTAGGTCTACGAACAAACTGGCCTGTCAGGAATCGCAAAACTAGGTATGATGTGCTAAGCATTATATTAAGTGACAGATAAATGCTGTAACATCTGTCGCGCGAATTAAAGCCTGCCTTTAACTGCCAGCGCTAAATGGCCCAATGAGCTCGAGCGGCCGCCCGGCTCTCGCAGGGCCGGCTGCGGCACCGCACAGACACCACCCTGCCAGGCTCCGCGGCCGCGCACCGACCCCGCGCTCCGAGCATAGGCTCCACCGCCCGCCCGCTGCCGGCCCTGCGCCCGGCTCCACTCACCTCCGCTGCACCGGGATCGGCATCGGCACCGCCGGGGCTGCCGCCGCCGCCTGCCCGCGGCCCCTGCTCCCGGCGCCGCGCCGCCGCCGCCCGCCTGGTGCTCACCATGTTGCCGCCGCGCCGCGCCCGCCCCTTCCTCCCTGCTCTCCTTCCTTCCTTCCTTCCTGCCGCCCGCCCTTCCGGGCCCCGCGCCGGCTCTGCCCCTCCCGCTCAGCCCGGTCGCACCGTGCGTGCCAGGGCGTGGTGGAATCGCGAGCTGCACGCTCTTGGAAAAGCGTAAAATGTGTTACAGTGTAAAATACTGCACTAAAAAGTCTACGGGAATTCCAAATTTTAGTTAAACTCCCAGGTTTCTCGTGGAAGGAAATACCCTCTCGCCCACCTTGATGCAAACCAAACGAATGAGATAATGTGGTAACTTGATAAAGCGTTATGCTATTGGTGACTCTAGAATACCACGTCTTAAAAATGTACTTTTCTATAGTAAGCAAATGATTAGCAGTTTACAGAAAGGAAATCAGTCATTATCCACTACAGCAGCCTTTACATTGGTTTAGCACAGTTCCTGTTCTGTAGCATTTCAATATAAAAACTGAACACACACCCAAGTCCAATACGATACAGAATCAGCCAAATACAGACAGAGCTTACAGGTAGTGGTTAAATCATGAGTACACAACACAAAGCTAGTAAGGAAGTTTAATTTTAAACTCATGTAAGTTTGAACTCTGGTACACACTGGCCCATAAAAACATTAAAAAAGAAACCACTACATTTTTATTAAGAGAAAAAATATCCAAACTTTTATTGATGTATTACTAGTTTTAATTCCCTGTTTCTCTCATTTATCAAAAGAACTGAAGAAGCCAAGAAAATTTCCTGCTATTTGCCGTTACAAATACGAGCTCTGAGGACTAAGGTACCTTGAAAAAACTTCATCATTAAACTTAGTGGAATGGATTATAGGAAGCTGACACTCCAGACACTACCTACAGGCATTCAAATTCCACTTGCTGCTTATATAAAGAATTTGAAAGATATTGGTGACAATTCATTCCCTTACAGTCCAAATCTCAAAATATACACAACAAAGTTAATGACAACGACTAGTATGAGACCATGCCCTGTCTGAAATCGAAATGTAATTTACTATTTTAGACATTTGATATCAAAGTTCCTGTTGAACTGCAAGTTGAACTTTAGCTATCTACTCTGCTTTAAAGGCCAAGGAAGTGAAAAAGCCTTTTGGATAGAAAGACTACATTAAACCAAAAGCCTTGCCTTAGCTGCAGCAATCTCTCCGGGATTAAAAAGCCAGTGTGCTAAATTGCCACCAATCAAAAAGATACCTAACTTCAAGCTAAGCCTTGCTTCATCTTTCCTGAGTGGCACTCCAGCAACAGGCTTCCCATGCATCCACAGAAGAAGTAATTAATTATAGTCAACAGCATTTACTGTCTAATCTACTTGGCTAATGCTTGTGCAGCTCACAAGTATGAAATACAAGCCACAGTTGAGGAGACAGGCACAATTCAGTTTTTGATTAACAGATTTCTTCATTGCTTGTTTTAAAATCTTATTTTAAACATTCACTATTAATACATTTTCTATTTCAAACAGTAAAAATGCCATCACACTTGTGCGAACACGAAATGAAGCGTATTGAGGCACAATGAAGCCAGAAGGAATTCAAGTAACAGTCAGAAAGTAATTCGGAAGATGCATTTTCTTCTAAATCATAGAGATCTTTTCCACTTTATTAAAAATAAACCAATTTTCCCACGCCCAGAAATTAAACAACTGACTTGCCTATATATACATATTGAGTAATGAGCTTAATTTTTGGGGGGGTATTGTTTCATAAAAGATGATAATTTTCTAGAAAAGCTAGTCTTTGCTTGAAATGTGTACCCACCAGGTAAGTATGATTTAAAGAAATTTGTCTTTTGAAAAAACAAAAATATATGTTTCTCCATACTACCTAATGGCAGCTAATATATAATTTTTACAGTGAACTGGTCATCAAAAGAAACTTACTTGAAACTGTTAGTCTATAGATAACTTCAATAAAAATAGCCCCAAAATATTTCATATTTTGAATGAACTCATCAATAATTAAGAAAGAAAAATAGTTTAGAACACTACAGACACTCCTACTGACATCACACTGAATAATTACAACTTTTGGTAATTCATTATAAATGCTGTAAAAATCTTTCTATGAAAAATGCAATGTTCCCCCATCCCAAAGAAATTTAAACAGCTTTTACAAAAAAAAAAAAAAAAAAAAAGGTGTTTTAAGATGCATTTCTTTTAGCTTGTATGATATAGCCTTTGGACTTGATAATTCCTCTGCTTTTAACAATGACTGAATACCGCAGAAGCCATAAAGGAATCCACTCGTTTGCTTTCACGTTCTGGATGCTTTCCTGGAGAGCTTCTTGGAAACTTGCTTCACAAAGTAATTCTGAAGTTAAAAAGGGACATTTATGCTTAAAACCATATCATGTAAACAGCTGCAAAAAGCAACACTTGGTAAGAGAAGCCCTTTCCTGCAGTCGAGATCTTAAATGGTACCACATACCCTTCAGATCCACTCTTCCAGAATGCATTTAGGATAAAAGCAGCTGAATATTACAAAATAAATCTGCAGAACACTTTTTTGCAACATAGAGTATTTCCGGCAAAACTAACAGATACTCTGGAATATCAAATGGAGTTGCTCAGCAGAGTCATTAGTGGAAGAAAATGGAAATTTAATTTGAGAAGCTAGCTAGACAATTCAGAGGTGAGTAAAGCATAGGCCTGAAATCAGTAAAGTACTGGGCAGTCAGAGTTACCTCTGCAGTCACTGGAAAGTCAACATTTGTAGTATCTCCCATAACTGGGCTCATAATAACCATAAGCCCAGAAGGCTTTAAGAAAAATGGGCTTAAATGCCACAAAGCAGGAAAAGAAGGCAAGTGCAAATCCTCCTAGTTTCCTCTGGAATGTTCATCAAGAGAACAAGAGTCTTCAGTGAGGAGTGCTCACAAAATACACTCCAGGTGACCATTACAGAAAAGCTAAGCTGAGCAAACAACACGTGAAGGAATCACAACTTGTGCTGTTTTCTATCAAATCCTCTCCTTCATTTCATGACTTTCAATGGATACTATTTATTAAAATGCAAGCTGCTTTTGGACTTTAGAGGACATGAAAATTCTCAGATTGAATGGAAATTCATCTTGCATCCCGCTCAGTCACTGATGAAATTAATTACGTGTAACAGTGGTATTTGAAGTACATACTTCATAAGAAATGCTTCATATACTTTTTTCTTTGGTATAAAGTGAAAAGAAATGAGAAAGAAGGAAAAGTATAATCATAAATCATCAGTCATTACCAAAAATATAGGGAAGGAATCAACAAAATATTGTTTAATATTTTTTATTATTCCAACAAGGTGTTAAGGTATCCAACACTCTTATGGTGTTCTTAAGAGTGAAGAAGATTGACGATGTTTGAGAGAAATTAATGTTATACCCCAGAATATTGTAGAGAGCTGGTAATTCAGTTCTACAGCTCAAAGGAAAGCCTCCAATTTCTTCATTGATTTAGCAAATGAATCACTGCATTAAAAATTGAAGAATTTGCAACTGTTTTTGTAGTAATGTTATTTTAAGAAGTCAAGACTTTGAAAAAATCCTACTTAAAGCACAGTAATTTTACAGATCTAATATTACCAAACTACTCAAAAATCAACTGACCAACAACATTTCTATGTAATCTATTTCACACATTCTGGGCAAGTACAGTTTCATTTGTCTTTTATTTGCCTTCAGCAATATATTTAATTCCATATTTTGTAGCAATAAACATAGTACAATTTTCTCTGTAGATTTTTCTCTATTTACTTTCTTTTCTCTGATTAGAAGTATTTCAATAAATTATCCAAGGCTGCTGGATTGTTTCAGGAAGGGGGAAGAGGGAAAGGAGGAAGCAACAGCAATAACTTAAGGAGAAGTATTTTATAAGGAGAGACTTTTAGAATCCTTGATTCAGGATTCAAATGTAACAAACTTTAAAGTTCAGGAAATATTATTCCTTATTTTCTATTGAACAAATACATTTAGAAGTCTTCTGTTACTTAATCAGCAAAGTCTTACCTTTGGGGTCATTGTGAGTTAACAGCTGTATGTCACATTCTTTTGCAAATGCTGTGAGATCAGGTGGCATCACACAACAGGAAGCTAGGTTCACCTGATTACTACTTGGTTTCACCTGAGGTAACAAAATACTTTCATAAGAAAAAAATACTAATGTACTTATATTAGCTGTTTTCCCCATGCCTTCTATTATGACAGAAATTTTGCTTTGAACAATTTGCCTTTGACCATTGTTTTGAAGTCTGAGCAAGGCTAATTAATTGTGCAATAATTAATGTAGGCAGCTGCAACACCTGCAATTCCCTGCAGCACACAGCCCAAAACACGAGTAGGATCTCAGGTGCTGCCATAGCAAGATGAGTGCTAACCCACTGCACTCTGGCTTTCTGTCTGCTGTGCTCCTGAAACAGCAGGAACTTTATCTCCCCCCCTCTCTGGTAAAAGCATTTATAGGGATGTTAGTTTGAAAAAGACTTCAAATTAAAAAATCCAAAACCATTTGTGTTGGAGATGTACTAAGTTGCAATTTTCCACGCCTTCAGGCAAGTGATGGAGTCAGGTCAAATTAAAAGGGGTGCTATTCCACTGACTTACTTTCTTCTCACAAACTGCATTCATGATCACCATGCAGGTGGTCATTAAATCCTGCAAGTGCTCTCTCTCAGTGTACATAAAACACTGAGGGTCACAAAGATGGTAAGATGACTGGAGCACCCTTCCTACGGGAACAGACTGAGAGAGTTTGGATTGTTCAGCCTGGAGAAAAGAAGGCTCCAGAGAGTCCCTTCCAGTACCCTAAAGGGGCTACAAAAGAGCTGGGAGAGGGTTTTTTTGCAAGGGCATAAGGGTGATAAGACAAGGGGAATCACTTTAGACTGAGAAGGCGGGTTTAGCTTAGGTATTAGGAAGAAATTCTTCACTGTGAGGGTGCTGAGGCATAGAAAAGTGCTGGATGGCTGCCCCATCCCTCGTACTGTTCAAGGCCAAGTGGGATGGGGCTTTCAGCAACATGGTCTAGTGGAAAGTGTCCTTGGCCATGACAGGAGGCTTGGAACTAAATGACCTTTCAACCCATTTTATGGTGCTATGAATAGGGTTATAAAGTCTATAAAATATTGTGCTATTTCATTCAGAGCCTGTCTTCCTCTTTACATTTAAGCTTACCATTAAAACAATTTTTCCAAGGGGAAATTCCTCTCTTTGTAACACAGCTTAAAGTGAAAACAGTTACATTTTCAGAGTCACTGCAATAAATCTGAAGGTTTAAGAGTACTGTTTGTACTCCTTCCTAAGTATAAAGGAATCCAAAATTCAAACCTTCACTACTTCAAAGAACCTGCTACTGAACAGACCTTGTTGTTTCCAGCTGTCTCTGGTCAGTACGTAAGAACACCCAAAAAGCAACAGTCATATTTGAGCCTCCCCCACCTTGACCATTATGACCATCCACAAAATGTTGAAAATAACAGGGCTAATTAATTTTTTGTATATAAAACCTTTTATAACAGAAGTTTGTAACAATGTGTGAGCCAACAAGCAGTTACTCTGTCCTAAGAAATGCTATGAGTAGGAAGTTGATTCTCACCTGTGCCCACAGATACAGCTGCTCTAACAGTGTTTTATCTAGGTCAGAGGTACCTATGGCAACAATCTTTTTGTTTTGAACTAGATTTTCAAGTTCTTTCCAATAAGGTTGCAAATATTCCAAGGAGAGGTTAATTCCATCTTCGACAGGAGGTGGGGCAATAATGACTGAGTCTAACTGAGCAACTCCAAGGGCAGAACAGGCTGAGGAAAAAGAACAGACACTGCAAAATCTTTTGTCAGATACAAACATAAACAGACTCTTCAAATTTAGCCAAAACCACACTTCCTGCTTCACTCTGCTAGCTTTCTATTTCACCATTTAAAACTGTGAGTATATCTGCAATCAAGATTAATAGCACAATCTTTTTAGCAAAGATTCAAGCAAACAGCTGAAGACCAAGATTTAGTTGTAGGTCTTGGGAAAGCAAAAAACAAAACCATCAGAAAATTAATAAAATCATGAAGCTTTTTCTTCCTTTTTAATGTTAAAACTGTATTTTTCTCTGAAGACATTGATGACAATTCTCTATTCCTTCACTCTCTATTTATTTTAAAATTTGTAGCTTTCACTTTGAATTATAACTTAAGTACAGGACATCGGTTAGGAAAACTACCTGAAATGTGTGAGGAGTCTGACTAAAAGCACACCAAATACAGAGGCTAATTTGCCAAAGAAGTCTTGGAGTCTCACTGAGCCTTAGGAAAAATGTAAGTCATGAGGCCTCTTCAGCACAGCAAGCAGATGAGAACTACCTAGCTAAATTAATTATTTTCTTCCAGAGGAGTCATCCATTATTGTGTGTTTGAAAAATGACAGTAAAAATTACAATTACTAGGCTATTAATTGTATTATTATACATATATACTGTATAACTGTATTATCAGTAGAGAACAATGGTATCTGACCCTTTCTTCTTTGGTCATTCCCTTAAGCCCAACAATTTTCCAAAACAGTAAAGTTCAGTGCTGCTCACAATTACTGCTACATAATGCCAACACAACATATGCAGAGACATTGTATGCCATTTTCAGTAAAACTTGACTACTTCATCAGCTACTTGCAGCATTATTTTATTTCCTAAATAATCTCTGAAAGATTATGCAGCTAGTAGCAAAGTTCATTATTTAAATGCAACTGGCAAGAACTGGCAAGATCACTGCTATAAAAACATCACATGCTATTTACTTTTTAACAAGTTTAGTGTGAAAGAATAAAAACTTGCTCCTGCTTGTAGCAAGGAATCACATTTGAGTTTGTGGATCCAAGGTCAGTGTTCCATTTAATAAATTTACTGGCTGAAGTGCTGTGCAAGTAGACTTAGTTAATTAAGTCTATCTTGCCAGAAAAACAGGATATACTTGTGACAGTGACTAAATACACCTCTTAGAAGAAACACTAGAACTTTTTCCATCTAAGTTCTTAGAGTGAAAAAGAAGTCCTAACTTGACTTTGAGTTCCACACTTACCCAGGTCAACTGCATCTCTGATCGATGAAGAGTTTGATCCAACGATGAAAAGCTTTGCTATTTTCAAACAAACTGGAATCAGTAACTAAACAAGTCAAGTCTTACTAATATATAGCCATTTACTTTTGTTATACGCACTATTAATGAGTTTTTTGTGTAAAAGATTTTTAGGATATACACTAATTACTTAAAAAACTAGAAAAAAACCCAACTTTTTGAAATGTGACTGCCCAATAAAGACACTGTTCTCTTAAATTTCAATGTTGTTGTACAGTCTCAGAACAAGAAATCATCCAGTTAGATGATGTAATAAGCTGTAAAGCATCAAGACAGAAGCAGTAACAGTAACAACCTGTATAAAAACCCCAAATGTAATAGTACAAACAGACTTCTTCACAACTTACTGAGACTCAAAATGTACTAGTGTTAGTTTGGACTGCCTCCTTCAAGTTCATCATATTCAACCTGGAAAAATTATGCAAATAAATGTGCTTCCAATGCTATTTCTTAATTCCAGTATTATCTGTAATATTTTGCTTCAAAAATGTCAAATACTCACAAAATACATTTTAAATATCTTGAGGTGATATAAGTTAAACTAGAAAAATGTTGAGTTGCTTTACAATCTGAAATACTAATTCAAGACCTTTTTAGCCAATGTTTAAGAACAACAGTGTGCAATATGTAATTTGACTGCAATTATAAAAGAGAGCAAAAAAACCCCATATATGAATATCCTGTTAATGACTGCATATGAAACCTTTCCATGCCACTGGATTTTTGACTATGTTCTTACCTGATACTTTCAACTCATCCCTTTCTTCAGGATTTATTTTTTCTATAGCTTGAGCTACAGTACATTCCAGAACCTCCAGTGTTTCCTGTAGTAAGTACATGAGATTTAGGAGCAACTCATCAAGAGACAGTAAGCTCCTGAATAATGTTTTTAAAAAGAAAGAAAAAAAAATAAAGAAAAAAGAAAAAACAAGTGCCTTACAGCAATTTGAAACAGAAATAGTAGAAAAATGCAAAGACAGAAAGAAAGTAACCCAAGGCTTTTTGATCACTGAGGGGATGTCAAAATAATGAAGATATATGAAAGGCATTATATGCCCCTAATATAGAAAATACAAATTACTGATTCCAAGATTCAGTAATTGTAGTAGTTCTGATTTTACAATGTGAAAAGGCTGCTGTGCCAGTTCAAAAGACCTTGTTTTAAAAAAGCCTTGTGACCAGCTGAAAAGAACCTTATCAAAATTAGGAGGTTTGAGTGTCGGATGGGAACATCGTTGCAGAAAAGTACTTGTAATTTTAGTGAAGCTTATGAAAAACCTACCGTGAAAATGCTGTAAAATACTGACATAAGACAGTAATCATTTCACCCCCTGACCTCATTTAGGATTACGCTGACATCTCATGTCAGCTGGCACAAGGTGATTTCCTTAAGTCTTTACCTACATCAGACTTTGCATTATAGACACACTCAACACTGCCCCAAGCAAAAACGCTTTGCTAATTTTTTGCTGTGCTACCAAAAGTGAGCCTTTGAGTTACTCTATACAGTCAGCATTTTAAACAAAACTTAACTTTTTTTTTAAATTACTGGATATCAATATAATTCAAGAGATAATTTGGAATTACGCAAGGTAACGTGTTCTTACATTAAAACCTAGCTTACACTAAATAATCTACTTTAAATGGATAACTGCATTGGACAGAGACAAGTGTTGTTTTTTGTTGTCTTCTTCAGCAATCATTAATTTTTCCACAAATCATTCAGCACTAACTGCCTCTCACACTTCAGTCTGGAATGTAGCAATGTGCAGCTGATGCTCCCATTATACAGGAACCAGTAACAAAACCCAAAGAAACAATCAGGAAAGGTTTTTTTTAGGTTTCTTGTTGTTGTTACTGTTTTGCTTTTAGGGTACCTTTATTTTTCCTGAAACATACTAATATTTCACAGAACAAATAAATTTAGTAGGGACCTATTACTGTTTTATTGAATTTTAAAGGGAAAAGTGAAAGAGAAGCAGGCAAATACACCAAGATCTTCATGTCAGATGTTCATGTCTGTGGCTTCAAGACTTATGTGGAAGTCTTTAGCTCTTAAGGGAAAAATTGGCACTTCTGCATCTTCAGAAATATCTCTGAGACAACAGATGCTTCAGAGCTCCCCTCCAAATGAGATGGTCTTCAGCCATCTGTGATCTCCACGGTTTCTCCACTGAGATTTAACAAGCATGCTAACAAACTTCTAAGGTACACAGATTTTATTTACTTTTACTTGCCCCCATAATGGATTTAAAATCTTACAGATTACTGTTTTTATTTTGGTAAGAACTGTTTTATCTGCCATCAACAGGATTCTCTCTTTACATTGATATTTCTTAAACTCTCCAAATTTACTAAACATTAAGGAAAGAAGGGGAGTTAAGAAATATTCCTTCAATGTATCTAGAGCTGTATATACTTTTACAGCAATTTAACAGCTAGTCTAAATTTTAGAAGTGTAACCAACTACCTATTTCTCTGGTTTCACATGTAATATGATAAGATGCATAAGACCTCTCCTACCTGATTTTGGTCTTGGCCGATCTTTGAGCTCCACTCAGTCAGTGTTTTCTGGATGCAGTCCCGCACCTACAAAACATTTTTTCACATTGAAGAGTGGGTATGCTCCATTCACACACAAACACAACAGTACAGAGATGTGTAGGACACACTGAACTAACAACACCATCCCACGGAAGTTTCTTTCTTCATAGCTCCTAACTGAAACTTGCTTAAAATAGTTTACTTACATATTTCTCTCCTCTTTCACAGAGTTTTAGCAGTAATAGAAGTACTGTACTACAGTTATTTCTCAGACCAATGCCATCTTTAAAGGAAAGTACGCAAGCAAGAACTAGGACATGGGGTGGTGCGGGGTTTTTTGGGTTTGGGTTTTTTTTGCGCAGACATTCTTAAGTTATAAAGTAGTCAGATAAGAGCATAAGTGCTGTGAACTGTAGAAATGATACTTTACAATCAACCACTAAATACTAATTGTATTAATTACTTCTTTTTTCAAGATGCATACAACCCTTCCCATTTACTGCCTACCTACTCCACTATGCCAAGCCACTAATGTTTTTAAGGCCTTCATTACTGTAGGGGGAAGGTACAGATCCTACCCCACACTTGCATTTTTCCTTCATCCACAGATGCAAAATAAACTCGACTAAGATTCTGTTCATGGATTCTCTTGAACATAGTAAGACGTAACTATTAAATTAGCTAGCTAATTTTATACAGTGCTGTAGCTTCTCTCTGATCTTAAGCACAGGTACTGACTGCCATCTGCCACAGGCAGGAGCCCTTCCACCAGCTGCTGCCTTACTTCACTTTCCACAGTGTATTTTATAACTGTGTGCATACCTACTTTGTGTACCATTAAACAGCCATTTCTTATGATGCCTAACTCAGAGAGCTCCAATACCATGCACAAACTAGAAGTCAACATCCCTGCCTGATATCAGACACAGTATAAGAATAGTACTTTGTGAACACAATACTGTACATTCCTTCCACTGTTAAAAATGAAAACCCCTGGATGCAAAAGGCAAAAATTGCACCCCCAGTAAACAGCTAAGAACAACAACTCTTTAATAAAATAACTCTTAATCCTATTTTGATACAATTTATATCATTATCTTTTCCTTTCTGAGGACAAGTGAGACAGCACTAAAATTTTATATTTTATATGTTGCTGCTTTGCAACTGTCACAGATATATTTCCACTGCAGTTCTTATGCACAGGCCTCTCTGACTCCCAAGCACAACACTCCCTTGCCCTCAGGCCAAGTGAAAACTGCAGCGTATTCCACTGCTCTAATCAGCTTTTCCAAACACAGCTGCATTTCCTAACACTGGGATTTCACAGTTTACAAAATTTTCGCTTACATTCTGCCACTGAGAACTGACTACACCAAACAGAAGAGTTAAAAGCTGATTGCAAATAATAACAATTTTTTGCTTTTGGAAGCCCAGCAACTCTGGAAAGCCAGCAGATTACTCTGTAAAAAAATGAATTTCAATACGTAACTATCAGTTATGCACACTGGCCATCTATACTTAAGAGCCCTCCAGAAACTACCCACACAAGGGTGCCCATCATGACACAGCTATGTCTTTGTTACAGAATCCAGCCCTATTTCACACCGATCACAGAAGGTTTAATAAGCAACCAGGCCAAATAAAACCACCTGACAGCTAAACAAGAGTATGATGAATTCTTCCTTCTTGTTACATCATCCTCCCTGATACCTTTCTTCCACTTGTGCATGATTAACAGGCAACCAACGAACTCCTAGGTTATCACTAGTGTCACTACACAGCAATAATCAGCCAAACCCGTAGTTTCTCTAATTATTAAATAACCATTCTGAGATTAGCGTGTCATGACAAAACAGCAAATATGGTGGTTCTGAGGTTCATGGCCACAGGATCTCCAGACATTTTATGCGAACTGTTCTAAGTATTGACACATACGGCTAAAGGTAATACTTTTAAAGTGGTGATTAAAAAGCCCTTTTCAACTTCTTTACAAAGAGTGACAGCTCTACACTTCAAAGAAGACAACAGCCACTTTTCCCAAGACCTGTCACTACCAAGAAATTAAACTAACTTCAGCTTAGAAAAGGGAATTTTCATCATCTGTAATGCAAGCTCCTATCTATGCATATTTTTATCTTACTAGAGAAGTATAATGGATCCCCTTTGCCATTACAGACAGCACTTAAATTTGTAAGCGCTTTCATCTTTCATTCCCGAGATCAGAAGCCTGGGCTCGCTGCTTCTCAGGTAAAAGTGCTTCCGGGGGCACGGGGGGCCCGACCTCCCAACAGGGCAGAACAACACAACTAACGGACATAAGCAAGCGAAACCGTATTGCAGTTCCTATCCCGCGCCTCCCGAGGGCACCGGCAAGCGCACCGCTCCGGAGCCAGAGCCTCTCCTCGCCGTGACGGGCCCCGGGCTCCGCCGGAACGAGTCCCGCACCCAGCGCTCCCTCAGCCGCCGCTCCTCCCGCGGCCCGGCCAGGGCCCCCTCACCCCAGGGCGGGCCTCCGCAGAGGCGTCCCGAAGGGAAGCCCCGGCTCTCCCCTCACCTCCTCGCTGGGGGTGGCCGGGCACTTCTTGCGCAGGCAGCCCCAGTTGAGCAGGTTGCCGGTCTGCAGGGTGAGCCTGCTGGCGCCCTCCAGCAGGACGCGGGCGCCCTCCGTCCCCATGGCGCTGCTCAGGCGGTGGCCAGCGGGCTCTCCGTGACACCTACGGCCCCGGGCAGCGCCGAGCCAGCCGTGACTCAGCACCGGCACCGGGACGAGGGGCGGCGCGGGGACAATGGGCGGCGGCGGCGCCGGAGCGGTGCGGAGCGGAGCGCGCCCCGCCTCGCGCTGCCTCAGGGCGCGGGGCCGTAGCCGAGAGCGCCCCCTGGCGGCGGCCGGGCCGCAGCACGCCGGGCGGGGCCTCCAGGGGCGGGGCCGGGCTGAGGGGCGGGACCGGGCTGAGGGGCGGGGCCGGGCTGAGGGGCGGGGCCGGGCTGAGGGGCTCGGGACGCTTCGCTCCGCGGCAGGGCCGGGTCCGGGTGTCGGTCCCTCCCTGAGGGGCAGCGGCCGCGGGACCCGGACCCGGACCCGGCGTCGCGCCCAAAGGAGTACCCGACACACACGTGGCGCTGCCCGGTGGTAGCGGCCCGGGTTCGGTAACACCCCCGGCCCGTGCGTGCCGTGCAGGCTCAGTAAATGACTGGAACCAGCTGAATTGTGCTCATAACGCCATCCAGTAACAGGTTGTCATTGACAGACACCGAGCTAAAAGGCGCAGAAGAAGTATCCAAATGCTTACCCCTTCTGGCTCTGTTTGCATTTGGGTGAAACAATGTCAGGGCAGCACTCCAGTTTTACACCAGCTAGTTCCAGTGAAGACACACTGGATAAATCCCGGAGGATTGTAGTTTGGGAGTATTTTCTTTTTAAGATGAGGGAGCATCAGGAACACCACACTCTGACCAAAATCCTTCTGTCCTGGAGAGTCGAGAGAGGTGGCTTTTTACATTTTTAAATTTTATTTTATTTTATTTTATTTTATTTTATTTTATTCCTCCTATAACTCCAGTTAAAGGGAACAGTGAGCCACAAATTCTAATTTTGCTGTCAGCTTGGGAATTTGAATTGTGTTTCTGACAGATTTTTCTTCCTCAAGCTGCATGTTGTGCTAATAGAGGGAACCAATTTGCATAAGTTCTGTCAGTCTGAAGCACTGCCTGATCGCTTTCTGGTACAGAAGGTTAGTTTAAATGTTCTTCATATTTGTGATCTGATTAATTTTTCATGTTGGGAAATGTTTTCACGATTCTATATGGTTACAAAGCATGTGGAAATAAAATACACTGAAAGAAATGCCAGCTTATTTGGAAAAGCAGTAATTTTGTTTCATTTTTCTTTAGCATAAAAATCCAGAATGCCTAACCTGGCCTAAATGTTAATTCTCCAGTCTCAGGGTTAGCCTGGGAAGTAGTGTATTCCTCCGTATTTGCACATATTTACACTGTAAATGAATAATGTCCTGTTGGGCTTTCTGGCTTTCCAGCAGAGGCCTGTTCTTTTGGTGAAACCTATTATTTGATATTTCATTTAAGTAGCTTTGATGGTTATACGTCTGTGCAAGAAGGTTAAACTTGCAGATAGCAGAAGGTTTTCAAACAGTACATAGCATAAATTTTTCTGTCTAATGGAAATTTATGGCAGTGAAAAAGCAATGTTCCTTTGTAGCCTGGTAGATTTTGCTGACATTTAATTACCTTAGCTCTTAAAAGATATCACGTAATGAAGACTGGGTGGAGGAAAAACAGTGTCAGCTCCGAACTGCTTTATGCCATGCATGTAATCCTCAGCAGTGGCAAGAACACATCACAGGAGAAGAAGGGATCTCAGCAGAGTTTTGTTGTCAGTCCAATTACCCCTGAAACATCAGGTAAACTGTCAAAGAAAGAAAGGAGGATGTTTTCTAGCTCACATGATCAGTTACATTTTTGCAAGTTATCTCATTAAGATACTTCATCTCTTAAAAAAAATAAATATATCGCCTGCAGTAATTCTCAAAGAAAAATAAATCACCCTTCTGAATGAAATGTCACTCCCGGCGGCCGGTGCATATTGCTCTTCTCTCGCAGTTTTTCGACACCAGGAGCTGCAGAACTTGGCGTGCGCGCGGTGCCGGCGGTCCCGCACTGCTGCGGCTGCCCGGGGCCCCGCGGGCGGCTCGGCCAGCATCGCTGCCAGCAGCCGCCCACCGGCACGGCCGGCAGCGGCCCCGGCCCGGGCGGGGCGGGGGGTCCGGCCGCCGCCTGATTGGCCGCAGCGCGGGTCCCCGCGGAAGGTGCCGCGGGCGGCGGGGGCGGCGCGGCGGTGCCCGCAGAATGGGCGGCAGAGCCGGCTTCTTCGAGGTGGGTGCTGGCGGCGCCGGGGGCGGGGGGCGGCTGAGGCGAGGCGAGCCCGGGCCAGGTCCGCCGCATCCTGCCGCCGGCGGACGGGGCTGCCCGGGATCCCGGCGGGCTCCTCTCTCTTCCCCCTCCATCTGCATTGAAGCACCGGGGAGCAGGAGCCATCCGCTCCCGAGTCTGCCGAGGGAACGGACGGTGCCGGAGCCGGGCAGAGAGGCCCGGGGGAACACGCTGCTCCCCGGGATTTCCTTGGGGCGAGATGGCAAAAGAAGCTGCCGCCCTCCCCGTTCTCTCCTTTCCCGGGCACGATTCCCTCTCCGTTGCCGATCCCCGCGTCCCCAGTGTTTCTCGGACGTGTTCCCGGAGAATGGGGCGGGGGAATCCCCGGGCTTCCCGGCGCTCCGCGGAGGCGCCGGATCGATGGCTCTGGGCTTCTCGCGGGTCCTGCCTAGGGCAGCACCGCGGGCAGCCTGCGCTGGTTCTGGCAGCGCGTCCCAGCCCTACGGAGAGAGCGAGGAATGTTCTCGGCACCCTCCGTCCCCAACTTCTCGGAAGACCTCGTCGCCAGCCGCTGTGCACCGCGCCGGCAGCCGTCCCGCGCAGCCTTCGGCCCGGTGCAGGCGTGGCCGCGGGCGGCAGCGCCCCTGGCCCGGCTCGGCTCGGCGGGGACTTGGTGCCCTGGCCGAGAGGACGGATCCCGGAGCGCTGCCCACTGCACGGCGGATGTGGGCGAGGGGCTTCTGCTAGCACGGAGCGTCTGATCTTGAGTGGGAACGAAAAACAGCCGGGCGGAGTTTAGTACAGTCAGCTCCTTGAGCTTACAGAAAGCGCAGAGTAACGTGCTCCTGGGGAGCTTCAAGGGTGACATCTCATCCATTTACATAAACAGCCACACTGACTCTTTGCTAGAATTAGGCTGTCTAATACAAAAAATCTTAAGAGCGGCCTGTATTACAAAAACAGGTTTGTGCAAGCTAAATGACCACAATTCTGAATATGTTCCCGCAGGCTTATACTTGCATTTCTCAATCACGAGCTAAAGAAAATGACCTGGGAGAGGAATGTTTCTCCCCCCATGCAAATTACAAAGCAGTTGTTAGAACACAAATAGAATCCAAAGCCATCTGAAATAGTCTCCTCCGTTAGAGACTTACCATGACTTAAAAGTTCAGATTTTACTTTTCGAAGTTTTAAAAATGATCCAGACATCACAATTCAGCACAAGAAACTGCCTATAGCTCTTTTGGGTGTGAGGTAAACACCTGCACTGTGCTTTTTCCTCAGCAGTGTTGACTTCCCAAGACCTTCTTAGGAAAAACAACCAAACTTTTACTGTCTCATGTCTTTCTACTCTTGAGGTAGAAATCAAACTGTTATGAGATCCAAATGCAGGAGCAAGCACATTTCTAATACCCTACTGACTGCCTTCATTCACTGGAGGTTTGCTCTTTTGCTTCAGAGTTATTTGAACTCCTGAAGAGCACTAGTTACTAGAAGACCTCCAAAGCACGGACATAATTGTTGTTACCTGATTTTTCAGGTGGGGAAGCACACAAGAGTTGAATGACCTGCTCAGTCTCACTAGGGAGGACAATAGCAGGAGATCCAGGTCTGAGTCCTAAATCAAGATCCTGTGTTTAAGCAACACTAATGCAAACTCAGCATGATTCATGAATTTACATGTCAGCCTTGTATATCTTAGTCCTTTTCTTTTTATAGCAGATCATGAGTGGAAACAGATTTGCCCAGCCCATCTAGTATGTGATCTGTCTCAGGGGTAGGATGTGGACAAAGACTGCCTAACTAGCACTAGAAGTGCAGTTTCCTAT
>VRYO01001717.1:13704632-13735732 GCA_009812075.1 Sialia sialis | reverse complement strand
TACTCTTTACTGTTCTTCTGTGGTGCTGCCTGATAAGAATCACGAATCACTTCACAATCACCAAACTGTCATATTTACTTCAGTATGTTTCTACTTTCACTTCATTTTTTATCACTAATAGTCAGAAGCTTCTCAAGTTTCAGCTATAAATAAATATGCGTATACTTGAAAATACTGCACCCGCTAATTTGAGGAGATTCAACTCCAAAGACTGAGAGATGTATGACAGAGACTTGTATCTAGATTAATGCTCTTTAGGAGTGCTCATTTCTCTGAGTTGCATAGAGAACATCTCTTTTGAGCTGTTTGAGATTTGTTTCAGAGCTTATGATACCGTTTATCCTAACAGTGCCTGTTTTCCTCCTTTCCATATGAGGGATGTGACATGCTCAGATGTAAATGTCTCCAGTAGAGCTCTGAAGTTAGGCTAATGAATTGTACCATTTCTTTTTACTTGACAGGTTTAGGCCTTCAAAAGCATTTCATATGAAGAAAATAGTATGGTATTCTGACTTCCTAGAGGAAAGATCCTTGAAAAAATATATTCATACTGTAGAAAATTAGTGTCACTCACAAGAGCCACAGTTGTACTTTTGCTTCCTTAACTGGTTTGGATGGTGAGTGCCTTTTGTGAACAGTGTTACCCAAAAATATTTTGGAATCTTCACTCCCTGATGATAGATTGAACTGCCATGTGCAGTACAGTCTAAAAGCAATAATGTACTGCCCCCCCTTGCTGGCATTTAAAGTTCCCTCCCTCTTCTGTCTGTGATGAAAGCCCTCTGAATGTAAGGGGGGTGGTGACTGCTGTCTGGCTGGCATGGCTGAGATGTCACAGCTCTTGTTACAAAGGCTTAGCCCTCTCAGAGCTATGCTGTCTAAAGCCTTCTCAAGTAAGAGCACTGAGAGCAAGTGCTAAAAGCAGGACTGCAGAACATTTCAAGATGCTGTATCCCCCAAGAATTGCCAGAAAGATAAGGCCACATATGAGATATTTGAACAGTCATTTAAAAGGACAACTGAAAACTGCCTGCTGTTTGAAGATATCTGCTCTGTTTTCACAAGTAACACTAAAATTTATTATTGCAGAAAGAGATGAGATGAAAGGGCAAACATTATCCCTCACTCTTCTCTCACCACTTTTCCCCACACTTACCAACACTTCAACACTCAGTTGTACTGCTTTACTTAGAAGACAGCAATTTGTCTTTTTTCTCTGTGAAGCTTGAGAGAGAAACTTAATTTTGTAAAGATGACAGTAAAACGTTAATGTGCAGGAAATACCTGGAGCTACTCAGAATTTGAAGGCTACATTTAAAATTGAAAATCATATATTAGGAAAAAATGTCTTATTTGAAGTATATTTAAAAAAATAATAATACCAATGTTGTAAGTTCACCTGTCTGTATAAGGTCTCTAAACTCCCCAAGGTTTTCAATCTTCCGGCCCTATCAAAAGACAGCAGACACATCCTTGTAAAAAAAAAAAGGTAGGTAAAAAACAAAGAAAAAAACGCCAACTCTTCCTGTTCTTCAATTCCATGTCAAAAGCATACACTGTATGTATATGCATATGCATTTTGACATCCTTACACCAAATTACGCACTATGAGTAGTAACGAAACTAGAAATACTGAAGTTTGATAATGCAAATCACAGTGCTGATACAAAGATATGATTGTGATTTCACAAAGAATTTGTGTAACTCTTCTACTTGAATGTTGCCATTGTAGAAAATAAGCACCATAAATTAAAGTCCCAAGGCAGTGACTATTTTCTTGCACAAAGGCTATGCAGTGGTCTTGAAAATTCTGGATGCCTACTTAGCATTGAGTCAAAGCTGGCTCAGCTTCTCAGATGGAGGCACTCCAATGTGCTTCATAGTGACAGTGATACTCAGTGAATGATGTGACTTTTCAGTATGCCTGGGAAATTGGCAACGTGCAGCTCTGTGTTAGCCAATGTAAGTGAATACACACCGAGTCAGTATTAACTGGTGGAGGCTCCTTTTCATCTTGTGTATCTTCCTGAAAGATTTCATAGTAGTAAGAGCTGGAAAGCTTTCGACTTTTCCCTTCTTGAAAAATAAATCAGCCTCCCACCCCAAGTGAATAGACCTTAATTTTCCTTCCTAACTGTTCTTATGCTGACTCATTTTATCTGTGTCAATTATATAAATGGAATTTTCTTTCTGAAGGATGAGCATTTGTAGCTCTACCTGTTATCATCCTTAGGCCCAGGTCCACAAAGCAACTTGGGTTTTGCAATGTGTTTGAGTTAGGCACCCAGCTCCAAGATCAGATAGGACAATTTGGACAGGGTATCCAAGTTTACTTCAGCTCTTATCTCTTTACTGTGTGATATCTCATAAGGCATCTGCTGTAGAGAAATACTGAACAGAATTACAGTGGAAGGGAACAGTGATAAAAGGAGCCCAGAGCGACACAAATTCAGGCTTTCTCTTTGATAGGAGACTGCCCTTTTCTCTGATGTCCTCTCTTACCTGTACTTTTTGGTCTGCCTGTGGGAGAAACGGGAAATGGCAAAAGGCATTCCAAAGCAATTTTCCCACTTCCTGGCAGTGTGTCTAACTATTACATGTAAAGCATGAAGAACTAGATCATCTCCTTTGCTGACAGTTCAGTTTCATTCAGAAAGACTCTAAATGCTGTGCATTGTGCTGACCTTGGGATAAAGAAGCTTACTGGATCAATATCCTCAGGGATTTAAATGAAAGCATGTCTAACTAGCAAATCAGAAACAGATGGAAAAAATAAAAATGCAGTATGAGTGTCATCACAGGTTGAACACTGGTGCTCACTGGCTTGCAGAAGAGCAGAACTTGGGAAGCTGAGGAGTAAATACCTAGTGTATCTCTTGTGAACCTGTAAATGTTAGACATCTAAATTCTACAAAAGTGAAAATTCATTTTAGAAAACCTTTTGAGTATAGACATCACTATATGTCTTCATGCACAGAGAAATAATGCAATAAGATTCTACTCCCGTGGAATATGAGCCATTGATTCAGAGGTAAGGATTTGTTTAGCTGGACTACTTAAATAATAAGGTTCAGCACTCCACAGCTAAGACGATGACATTTTGCTTTGTGGTTGAACATTTGCCTTGGTTCTGGTTTGAGAATTCCTCCCATAGCATGTGGCTAAGCTGTGAGACTCCCTTTCTCAGGACTGTTTGCACAGGTTTAAAAGGAAATGGATGAACTAGTAAACAAATCCATGAAAAGTTATTGAATACATAGGCAGCACTTTTGGTGCAGGAGAATCAAAATCACCATGTCTGCTCTTCCCTTGCCCTTAGTCACTACATTCTTACCCTGCTTCATTACTTTTTCTGAGTCACCTGCTGCTGGCTGTTTCAGAAAGAGCCAATTCTAGATGGATTCTTAGACCCATCCTCTGCAACAGTTTCAGTGCAAGAGAAGCTTCAAACTGAGAGTCAATTGTAAAGCTCCAGCACAAACTGAATTTTCGTTGTAAGCACACTTACAGCAGTCTCCCTTTGGCTTAACTCTTGACTTGAAGAAAACTGTTCTTGATATGCCCCTAGTGTGAGATCACACTAAGGCGTGCTGTGTTCAGGAACCACACAGACTATCAGAAAAGTCAAAGGAGATAGAGAAAATGAGTAATTCTGTAGGAAAAATGTTTAGAAAGATTCAGTTAGGACTGTGGCAACCACTGAATTTGTTTTCTAGAGTTAAATTTGAAGAAACTGATGTATTTAAGCGTTCTAACAGATCAGGGAGATTTCATTCTGCATTGCTCCTTCTCAGATTGGTTTGTTCCTATACTGTGAAATAAACTTCTTTTTTTTTTAACTGAGTCATTTCAAAATAAATCAATACAATATATGCTTATGTCTGTGCTTATGAAGTCTCACTCAAGTTTACTCAATCTGCTGATTACAAATGGTTTCAAATCAAATTTCTAAGATGCACAGACATGATAAATGTGTATTTCCATAATAGTTATCACATCATTTTTGAAGATCTATTGATCCTTTAGCACTTTAGCTATGGCTTTAAACTGCAGGAATTCAAGTGACTATATTTTTGTAATTCTATTACAGAGACACTGCATCTTAAAAAACTCTTTTTAAACACTTTGCTCAGCTGTTTTTCCCTTATGAATACTTTCCTCTCTTTAATTTTACCTTATTATTTTCTGAAAACAGTTTAACAGCTGAATGTACTTTTCTCTGCTTATATTGTATATTGATTATTCTTTACCCCCAATCTGTTCATGTTCTAAACATAGTCAAGATTTTTTCTTTTGCTAATGATGTTATTGATCTTTAATCCTTATGCAATAGAACAAATTTGTCTTCTAAGCATCAAAGATACATTTTAGTAGTCACCTATAAAAGAGTTTTTAACGTCTTGCACAAATCTGCCTATTGATTAAGTTCTACTCTAAGTAGTCTCAGAGAAGCTGTAGTTTAAAATGTCTTTAAAAATTCACGAAATATGTGGACTGTAAGTCTTACTACACTAATGCAGGCCAACAGTTGGTGTCCCATTGTGCTAAATGCTTTGAAAACACAATGAAATTAAAGTTCTCTGAGCCAAACAATTTATGTTTAAAAGAGATGATACCCCTCAGTAAGTGTTCCAAGAACAGATTGCCGGGTATCTAAAAGCTGTTGCCAGCCAATGCATTAACTGCCTTGGTTCTCTGCCTCAAGGCTGGAAACACTGTGTTCAGTGCTTCATGGGATTGGCCAGGATGTTCAGGGATGACCATTTCTTGCTTTGGATCTGGCTTTTCTGTTCCTTGTGCAGGGAACATCTACACTGGGGGATGCTCTGATAAATCTAAGAGGCATGATAGAGGAAACAGTCACCTTGCTTTCACTCTTGTTGCACAATTTGCTATGGACTGGAATGGAAGCTGTGTTCTGGTATCCATCATTCTGAAAAGGGAAAGAATGTTTGATATTTGCTTAGATCTTGAAAGTAATTGAAATCAAATTAAAAGCATGAAGTGAAAAAAAAGAAACATTTTGCAGTTTAGGTTGCAGGGGCCTTGTGGAAACTGTGTAGTCCAACTCATGTTCAAAGCTGATACAGGCAGATCAAATGGCAATGGGTATTGTCCAGTCCATTTTTAAATGTCTCCAAGAATGGAGATTCCACATCCTCTCTCATCAACTTCTAATATTTGGCCTAGGTAAAAAGTTCCTTGTGTCTGGATTTTCTCCTATGGCATCCAGACACACTGCCTCTCACCATTACCTCTGTGCACCCCCAAGAAGAGTCTGGATCCATCATCTTTGTAGGCTTCCTTTAGGTATTTGCATGGACCAGTGTAAGCAGGTATGACAGTTTGGCATTTGAAAGAATCATGCTGGAACAGAACCAAGTAACAGTAAATAACATCTTGGATGATTGATTTGTTTGTTTTCCACACTGATTCTAAAAGTTCACAGAGATTTCTGTGCAGCCACTCCCATGAAAACCACAGAGCAGAAGAACTCTGTAATTTTCAGTCTGGTCTTGTGCATAACAAGAATAACCCAATAGAAATACCACAGGTGGCAGAAGGATATTTAAACCACTGTAATTGACCTGGAGAATATCTCTCTAATACAACCGCTGAAGGCCATAGATTAAAACTGCCCCTGGGGAATTCTAATAAAATATATATATGTTTGGGTTGGGTATGGAATGAGAAGGACACTACTAAAAGTGCAGGCACTGCTGCAGTCTGCAGGACAGCCCAATGGTATTCATTGACAAAAGAGCTTTGAGATGAACCAAAGATTTCAATAGTCCTTGTAGCAGCTTGGCATCAGAAGGGACAAAAATTGTTGTACAGCCCCCTCTCTGCCCTGTACTTGTTCTGGAGACTGCAAGTGTCAGAAGGACGCATTTCAAGAATAGTCTTCTGGAAAAGGAATCAATTTCATTTACTTTCTCAAGGAGATTTCATACCAACAGACATTAAAACTGGAAATATATGTTATTTCAAATATAAAAAATCAAGGGAAAACATATCCGAACAATCCATCACAAACTTGTTACACATCACAAAGGAGGAACAGCACTTATCTCCCTCAATGTCCCAGTTAGAGCTTACAATGCACAGGCAGAAAATATCATGGCATTAGTGTTTTTTGTGGAGATCAGATTTGATAGGTATGACTGGAGCTGAAGTGTTCCATTGCTTCACCAAAAGAAAAAGAACCCTTTGGGACAAGTGAAACAAGGAAATAAGATACTCCAACCAAGTATCTCTTCAACCCTCTGAGAAAGATACTGGCCTGTGACTCTTATATTTAGTGAGGAGTCATATTTAAAGTCTAACCTATTCCCTTGGCCAGTTAACACCAAACATAATTAATGCTAGATGTTTATATAAAAACCTCAACAACTGTAATGAGGTTTAGGGAGCTGCTGCAACTGGGCATTGAAATGTCTGGGGACCTCTGCTTGGCTGTTGATCAAAATCATAACATTTTGCCAAACTGCCATTTGATCATGGAAATAAACTGCTCTTTCCTTTTCAGAGCTGTAGCTAAACCACTGCTTGGAATATAAAATGTGCTAATATTTAGTTAATAAAACAGGTGAGCTAAGAGGCAAAAGTAACACAATTATTCCTATAACAAATGCTTAAGTGTTTGTGAAGCCCAGATATTCAGCTGCATTTGTTCATTATGTCCACCAATATTTTCCACTCTCCTTGCAATTAAAATATTCTGGAAACAATACACAATATCTTCAAGCTTTATGTACTCAGAATATTTGCTTATATGCATATATATCTATATATCTATATATATATATATCTCTATCTATCTATCTATATATATATATACACACACACATACATTTAATTTTTTTTCTCGAATTCTATCTAATTTTATGAATCATGAAAGTTCCTTAGTGATACTGTTCCTTAGTGATTCCTGTGAAACTTCTCTACTCCTTACTTGTTCCTCATGCTCTAGCATAAGAAAATACCCAACATGACTTTTTTGATCAAAAACTTAGCTACTTCTGTTACTGAATATATCCAAGAAGACAATTAATTTGGTGTTTTTTTCCAAGTGGAGTGCTTTTGGAACCTGGTGATTGAATCTGTCTCTTGAGAACATTAAGAAGGTTTTAACTCAGTTCACAGATCAGAGAAAAATGGTGTCTCACGCTGAGAGTCACAATGATTATGAACTCGGGAATCAACTAAGTCTTTACATATTATTTAGCCAATAATGATTTATTATCATTTTGTGTCTTCTCAGGTGGAAATCCTTGATTGGAAGACAAAGAAACAGCTATGCTTCCTAGATAAGGTAAAACAAAAATCTGCTTAAAAGGCTAGGTGACTTTTTTAGAAATTACTAACAAGTAAATTTGGTGCTTATGAAGGGTATTTCATCTCCTGGTAGCCTTTCCTTGGCCATTTGCAATGATTATGCAAACTTAATACTGACTACAGTGTATTTCAGCCCTTTTCCAGAAGGAGCTTTTGGGCAAAAAGGACAATTTCAGTTGCTTTACAAAGAGGGTGCCAGTTGTGTGGTACCCAGAAGGCATCAAATTGCCACTGCTGTGGTAGTAACTCTTGATCACTGTTAGAGAAGCTGCCTCTGAGACAGGTGTCAAAAATTGTCCTGCCTTTTTTCTGTCAGTTCTTTGAATCCTTCATGCCAA
Organism: Sialia sialis; assembly: GCA_009812075.1. Taxonomy (NCBI): domain Eukaryota; kingdom Metazoa; phylum Chordata; class Aves; order Passeriformes; family Turdidae; genus Sialia; species Sialia sialis. Next base: position 13,728,056 of record VRYO01001717.1, on the reverse strand, counting down.
GGCTAGACATCTATAAGAAATAGTTATATTGTCTAAATCATTTATATTCAGCTTAATAGTCTTACACCTAGTTGTTGTCTTTCAAAATATGCATCTTAGATGTACAATATTTTTGTTGCCTAGGTGGAACCAAATGCTACAATTAGAGAGATCAGATTGATGTTCCATAAATTATGTAAGTATAACTTCTGCAGCAGCTCACATCACCTCAGAATATCCAGTACATAAATAGGAAAAAATTACAGTAATTTCACAATTATAAGCCACACCTGATTATAAGCTGCATAAGGGGTTTTATAAATATTTATTCAACACTAAATTAAGTGATAATTATGCAGCAGAAAAAATACAAAGCTGTATCAGAATAGGATAAATGAATTTTACTGCAATCTCACTGTGTTCACATTCATGTGCAGGTTATCAGCATTACGTGTATGTATATCACATTTCAAATTACAGTAGTTTCACGATTATAAGCTGCATCTTTTTCATTGAAGAATCCAGCCTACCCCAGTAGTGCGGCTTATATTCAGGTGCGGCTTATCTATGGACAAATCCCAGCGAAACGCCAACCCGGAAGTGAGAGCCGGCCGGGGAGAGCGCCTGGGGCTGCCTTTAAAGGCTTTGCTGGTCTGTGAAAACTGTTTGCAACTTGAGCACCTGACACCAAACCCCGCGTTGTCGCTATTCTGTTACTAATTCATTACTTTGTTGCATATGGACCCTCGCTTAAAAAAAAAAAAAAAAAAGAAAGCGGCTTATATTCAGGTGCGGCTTATATATGGACAAATCCCAAATCCCGTGGGCTGCCCGGATGTGCAGCTTATAATCAGGTGTGTCTTATAAATTGTGAAATTACTGTAATCTTGCTGTATTGCATTCATTATAGTAGTGGATGATCTAAACTGAACATTGTATATCACACAATTCTGTATGTATCTTACAGATCCTCGGTGGTACCCAGCAAGGCAGTCAATAAAACTTGATCCAAGTAAGTACTTGTAATCAAACTGAGCATGAAAGGTGTACTTAAGGGTATTAGCACTTAAGAATCTGTTCACAGCCATATTAATTATCACTGTGAAGGCTGAAGAGAATACAGAACAAATATAACTTTTTGGAAGGAAACACAGTTCCACCCTGGTGCTTGGTAATTAACTCAGGAGCTTGCCCATTGTTCCAATGCACTTTCTAACTACTGAGCACTGTTGCTTTCCAGAGAGGCAGGACAGGATCTAGACATACACTGCTCTTAGCTGCAGTGAAATGATCTCCATGATCACGCTCAGCTGGGAGTACCAAAAAGGGCTGTGAGTTTGAGCTATCAATTCACATAATCCTCTGCTCTCAGGCAGGAATTACAGTTCTTTTGAGGGAAGCTAATGCAGGACACATTGCTGTGGACGTAGCAACTGCTGACAAAGCTGATGACAGCTGGCTGACTTCATTAATACACTTGTAGGTATTGCTACTAGAAGCCTCTTACATGGCCTGAGTCCACAAAAAAAAGTCTAACTGCCAAACTGTGTTAATTTATCTTAGCTAAAATATAACACTTTCTTCCTTTGCTTTCATTAAGTATAATTTTATTTAAACAGTCCCTTGAAAGTATGCTGGGGGAAATTTGCTTATTGTGTAAAATCTATCCATGGAAGAAAAGATGAATTATTATCTAATTTCCTTCTTTGAAGGTCTTCCTTGTCAGATTCCTCTATGAATTTATGTAGTCACACTTGCCAAAAAAAAATCCTGGCCTTCTGGAGATTCTTCCAAGTCTAGGCATTAAAAGCTTAAGTATTGTGGAATCACCTCCTAGCTGGTAGTTTGGGAAAAGAAAGGCAATGAAAATTTCTCTAGGAGAGTTTTCAAACACAGCTTATCCTATCTTCTGTTTATCTGATGATGAGCAATGAGAAGAGCGGAAGAGAGGAAAGAGAGAGAGGTGCAGCTGACTAGGAGGTCAGTGAACTATGATAAAGGGCATTGCCCCATCAACAAATTCTGCTGTTAGCAGTGATGGAGCAAGTCTACTAGACTAGGCAGGCACATAGGATTGAGAATTCCCTTAACTGTTTCGGTGTGAATAGAGGATCCAGGCTTATATGTGATTACAGATATAAATAAAAATTAAGCGTAAATATTCTTGGTCTGTTTAATGAGATTCCAATAAATTCACATTGAGTCAAGGAATCTCATAGATAAAGCACTATATAAAGCTAGTATGCTACCAAATGGACTTGAATGTCACTAAGATGTAATTACTTCTTTCCTTCTCAGAAGGAAAGTCGCTGAGGGATGAAGAAATACTGCAGCACCTCCCTGTTGGCACAACTGCTACCTTATACTTTAAAGATTTAGGGCCACAGATAGGATGGACTACGGTGAGCTCTGCTTCAAGTCTGAGCCATTTTAATGGCTAGTTTTCCATAGTTAATCCTTAAGTCACTTTTTGTTTCTCTTCAGTATTTCTGCATGATGCCTGCTCTGATAGTGGATGCAGGCAATGAATCCTCATTGCTTCAGTTCATTTAATCAGGGAAAGCAGTAACAGATTGAATGCCTATTTAGTTTTCTGGGAAAGCAGCAGTGGAAAACCTGCTGCAGGGTAGGTTGGCTCTACAGAACTAAAATGCAGGTTGTCAAATGGATGTCTACTGCAAAATCGTTAGGAGCTAGGTATGCATATGCCTTTGACCATCTGCTCCACAGGACCTGTGTAACTCCTGACAAAATTAGGATTATACTCCTATGAGTTTGTCCTGCAAAGAAGCATGGGAGTGATTTCACATGTCAGTACTTGAAGTGACTTCAGCAAGAAAATGCATAAAAGTAAGATTAGTTGCTGTCTGCACATGACTGTGTCCCAGGATGCTAGTCCCAGGCTAATGACAGCTGATAATTTCTGCAGTATTAGCAGCCATCCACAAAGACCTTCCATATTTACTGTCTTAGCTCAAATGCAAATTTTATCACAACTCACTTGGCAGGCAACACGGCAGTGCTGTTTATGCAGTGATGTGACCAATGACCCTTATAGCTGTCTAGAAGGTCCTTGCTGCACAGTATTACACTGGTTCCAATAAACAGCACGATGTCAAGGGAAAAGCACCTCAAAATTTAAAGGCATATTTACCATTTATTAGCTATGAGACATGAATAAAACCTTGCATTGATTGCAAATAGCAAAGACAATGTTAATACGTGGTAAAATAAAAAAAGGCAAATATGTTCTGCAAGACTGAGTCTTCACATCTTTACTTTGGATGCAGTGCTGATAAATCAAGCAGCTATTACTCAGACAAAAACTTCTAATGGCAGTGTAGACTTCAAGACACATGTGCATTAATTTACACCAAAATATCACAGTGCAGAGTAACACTAGGCTTCTACCATTTCATAATCTTTTGCATTCTGCTCTCCTTGCCCTTCAAGCTACTTCATTCAAATATAAGCCAACAAATACTTCAATATTATCAAATCAAAAATATGAGCTTCTCATCTACAAGCAAACCTGATGTTTGCCAGAGAAAATATTGATCATATCAGAAGTCAATAACCCAACTTTTCCGAGTATCAAAATAACTCTAAACACATTAGAGAACTGGGATTATTTGGGTTTCTTTTCTTTTGTTTGCTTTCTTTCATTTTTGAGTTTTTTGTTTGTTTGTGACAGAAGTACAATCAATTTCCCTTCTTTCTCTGTAAGTGAGGTATGGGTGTACCTCCCTCTTATAGATGGGTGGAAAATTCAGCTGTTAATATTTGGTCCAAAGTTAACGTCAATTTAAAGTGATGTTCCTAAGAAAAACACCCCTATCTGAAATGAAATCAAGTTAGAGAATAGTTTCTCTGGTTTCCTCTCTCTTTTTTTTCCCCTTTCTTTTTATTTTCCTTCATGTATTCCAATTAAAACTTGTTTGAACATAGAATGAAATTATTGTTTCCCAGGACAACTGCTGTGCTAACTGTTCAAACAGATGGGGGTCATTGAATACTTATCAGCTGTGTTTCCAGTTTAAACAAAATTCATTCAGTAGAAGCAGAACTCCTATTTCTCAAGACAAATTCTTCACCAAATTTCATTTTAAACCAAAATAAAGCAACAGCTTTTGAGTGCAAGAGAAGGGTCTCAGCTGCATAAATATAACATGCATGCATATTTCTCATGATCTCTGGGCTGCCATTATTACCTTTTCATACCCATACTGTGCCTGCTGCACCGGCAATGGCTGTTTGAATGCAACTCATTGCAAAATATTGATGTGCATGGCTGCCAGTTTCACAGCCTGAGTCCAAACCTTCTACTCCCTTCCTGCCTCTCTTAATGCCATCCTGGGTGCGTGGAGGTGTTAGAAACCAAAGCAAAACATCATCTACTTCAGCTGTCTAATTATTTTCTCTCTTTTTGCAGGTATTTTTGATAGAATATACAGGTCCATTGTTCATCTATTTTCTATTTTATTTCCGCATGACATTTGTCTATGGACTGGATGAGAGGTTTACATCAAGCCCACACCCAGTAGTTAAGTAAGTCTGTTTGCAGGCTTGAGCAGTATTTCTTGTAGTCTTATTCCAAATGTCTTGCCACACTTGTTTTTTTTTAAGCACTCTTAAATTCTTTTGTCTTGCTGTTTCTAGCTTGGCATGTATCTGCCATTCTTTCCACTACATCAAAAGGTTGATTGAAACAGTATTTGTTCATCGGTTCTCCCGTGGGACTATGCCACTCAGGAATATTGTGAAGGTAAATTGTGTGAGAATCTATCCATAGCTGTCCTTACAAATCCTGCCTAGCCAGCCTATGCTCTGCCTCTGCACCACAGACTTTTTTGTGTGGCTTTTGCAGCAACACACAGTAAATCTCACCCATAAAGCTGCAGTTCTTTCAGAAGATTTCTTACTGTCACTATTGTATAACCCACATCTGTCATGCTGTTGCTAATATTATAGAAGTCTCATTACTTTTTAGAATTGTAAACCTTCAGCATACCCTTCCTTTCCACTCAGCTAGGTCCTTGGGTGTAAATGTTTTTGTAATAAATTACTTTAAATGTAGTACAGGTAGGCAAAATGATGTGAGAGCTGCTTTAATTTTTTTTTTTTTTAAACCTATTTTCGTTACAGTCATTCTATATCTGCTTTGCCCCCAAAATTCTCTTTGTTGTTAAGGAAGTGCTAATTTACCTTTGATCCAGTGCAAAGCAGCTTAGTTGTTCTGCATTTTCTTCTCCACAAGAGCATTCTCTAATGTCACCAGTGCTGCTGTGGCACAGGGCAGTTCTTGGGGTACTGACTCTGTTTCCTGGGTATCTGAGTACCATGACTGCATGGTTATGCCTAAGCTGCAGTTATTTTACAAATGTTTGCAACAGAGAACACACTAGTTCAAAAGTACATCTTATTCTAAGAAAAACAAGAGATTATCAACTGGAAAAGCATTTGGGAATCTTAACATTTGGGATTTAGACATTTCTTTGTAATTTGCACTATGGCAATGATACTTGCAGTAGCTGAAGCTCTACTCTGTGGCTAACTCCTTACAGCTCTCCATGGGCTCTGGTCCTTCAGATGACAGCTTTGTGCTTTCAAAAAAGGAGGCTCTGTAGTGGAGCAGTGGTCCTCCAAAAAATCCTTCCTAGAAATTTATTGTGCTTCCTGCAACAAGACTTGTTAAAAGGTTCACAGATCTCATTCTTGACACAACAGATCTTGCAGATCTCTTGTTCTGGACACAACATTAGCTGATGAGTGCTAAATAGCAGATAAATGAACAACTTTAGCTTGAAAAAACAAACAGTGTGATAATTATTTTTCTCACTGCCATCTCTGACAACTGCATTCCTTTCAGACGATACAAACTGTTGTTGATAAAATTGACATTTGTACCAGTCATTCTGATCACTTCCTCTTCTCCATCTTCACAGCTTGGTGGCACTTGCTTTCATCTGTAAAGTTGCTCACAGTTCTTATTCTGCCTGCTCAGCAACGCTTGGGTTTGATTTGCTTTTATAATTTCATTTGCCTTGGTGGTATTACTCCAAAATTGGGCCAGTGTGAAAAACACTGCATCCTTTTTTCTGTTTTTCCATCCCATACAAGTGGTAGACAGAGCTTCTTACTTTCAGGGTTTGATCACATACACAGTGGATATAGATACCTTATTTCCTAAGTGTAGTGGAATGCTATGTGTACAGGAGACATTTCAGTCTAAATAAACAGAAATCTGAGATTTTACGAAAGATGTGATTTTCATCCTTTTTTTCCAAATGGAACTAGGAATAAATTATGCCCTACAATGCAGCAGCTTTAACAAAAGCAGAGTGTACTAACATAGCATAATTTTTTTTAAGATATGTGATTTTTCTAGGCATTGGAAAGGTAGAATACCTGATTTATCTGGACCTAGTAGGTGAATAAGATAGGGATTACTACAAAAATTGTATGGTAATAAAGGAGCTAATTGAAAGAAAGATAATTATGGTTGTGCCAAAAAAGGATCAACCGGACATTTAATAATCGGGAAGTATCAGTAGAATTCCTCAAAGATTATTCTCATAATTGGTTTTACATAGTCTTTCTTTACCCATGAACATTTTTTTGAGTAAAAAGAAGGGATATCATCACTTTGTAGAAAAACATTGGAGGAAAGAGAACATTAGATCTAAATAAATATTATTTAAACCAGAAGACAATATAAGAAGACAATCAGAAGGGCACATGCTGTTCATGAATAAACATAGGCAGGATATGAAGAATTATGGGTTGTCAGTTGCACTAGAGAAGACAAAAGTCCTAACCATAAGTTTGAAAACTTTGGAATAATTTGTTTATGGGATCCCTGCAATATCTGAACTTGACTCACAGTATTATATGAGATTGTTGTAAAGTTTTATTATTCAAGATTCACAGAAACTTTTTCTTCTTTCCAAGTGAGTTTAGGAAGTCATTATATTCCTATCCGAACCTCACTGGAGGCATTTGTATGAGCAGTAAGGATTCAAGTGGCACCTGGATATTTACAGGTGTTACTGTTAAGGTTCTTAGCAGTGGTAGACTCCACTCATCTTAAAGCTCCTTTTCTTGTAACTGAGAACACTCTTGCAGTAAATCATGTTCTTTGGCTGAATAGCACTTGTTCAGTTTATTTACAACATGTATTGTTGGGGACTGAGCCATGATAATTGATTGATTTATTTAATTTTACTTCACTGAAATCCATTGCCATATGTTCCACCCTGTGCCAAGCCTTGAAGCTAGGAGAAGGTTTTCTGAAGATGCCATTCCAAGATTACAAGAAACTGTTTCCACCTAAGTTTGTACAGCAGTCAGTAAATTTTAAGGGCCTGTTGAAGAAGCTAGTGTTAGGGAGGAAGCAGTAGTTTATGGATAGGACGCTACCTATATTGTCCCTCACTGGAATCACTCTTCTCTTTCTGCTGCATTTCCTGGGGAAAAATGAAGCAATCACAGGGAAACTATTTATTTTTTTCTGTTCATTCATCCCACCTGATTTGTAACTACTGGTTAATAATTTGCTCTTTCTCATCAGTTATCATACAATCTCAGAGCAAAGACATACTCAGTGCTTGCATTACAGCATACCCAAAAGAATGTCCATTGGCACTGCAGTGGCTCAATTAACTGTGAGAAGAAAGTGGAAATGCAACTGAACATTTGATACACTGTTTGCAGCAGACGAGGGGGCACCAGCATTGTCAGAAAAATGCACCATCAGATACTGCAGTCAGCTAGTGCAGGTTGGAGATGCTGAGTAATTACTTTCCCAGGGTATTATTGCTAGAAATGCAGTTCTGGTATATACAGGGGGAAAAGACTGCAAAATTCAAAGCAAAAAAAAAAAAGTTAACCCAGACAGGACAGTAAAAAATGCAGTCTTGGATGGGATTTTTGCCTACATGAGCAGGAAAGGAAGTGGTGAAGGAGAAAGCAGAAACACCTAGAAATATCTAAGGTACAAGAACCTATTTGGAAGGCCAAGGAAAACAAAAACAGGACTAGAAAGAGTAAGGGGAGCTTTACCAGAAAGAGTACTGGTCCTGCTGAAGTCCAGGTGATAAGCAAACATACCCTAATATATCAAAAACTGAGGCACTGGGTTGAGTAAAAGAAGACTCAACTGATGAGAGGCAAATGTGTGAATTGTTGATAAGGGTTAAAGTCTGTCTGCAAGAGAATGGCACCTAGAGGTTAGAGACAGGGCAAGAAGAGGAAGGGGCCAAGAAAGGGCCTCTCTCCCACCTACATATATATAAGGAGGGAGACAATGATGTGTCACCAAGACACACTAAAGCAACAATGAGTGTCAGAAAAAAACCCACAGGAGGCAGCACCAAGGAGGCCAAATAAGAGGTAAAGATTGTAATTTTAAGTAGTTCTTTCAGCTGTGAGTAAGCACTGAGATTGGTAAGGAATGAGTCAGTACAGCCATTAGTGACAGCTGTTTTATCAGAGTTTAGAGAGTGGAAACTGCATCATAGAAACACAAGGACAGCAGCAAAAGGGACAAACTGCAGTGAAAGTGCAGAGGAAAGCATCGGGTAGCAAAAGTTAAAGCTTGGGAAAGAAAGAAACGGATGGGGTGCAGGATAAGAGGACAGGGGATTGGGCAGTGCAAAATAATAAGCAGAGAAGAGAGGACAGTGCCCAAATCTGGTTTTACAGTCTCAGGGGTTAACAAATCAAGTTTCTCTTTAACATACAGTCTGTATGTACTTCAGCTTTGCCTAATGGCTTGCCAGACAAGATAATTCTGTTTTCAGTCATATGATCCTACTTTCTAAAACTTTTCATAAACTCAACAGCTCCAAGATATTTTAGAGGAAATCTTAACTCTATTAGCACTACTTCCTTTCTTATTTTCTGTTACCTGCTCCCACCTACCACACTTAGTACTGCCATTTTTTGTTGTACTATCAGCAAGTTGAAGTATTGTCCAGATTCATTGTTATCAACAGTCCTTGTGGTGAATATTGGCCTAAAAGACTGTACATAAACAAACCAAATTTCTTACTTTCCAGAACTGCTTATATTACTGGGGATTTGCAGCTTGGCTTGCATATTACATCAATCATCCTCTTTACACTCCTCCTTGTAAGTAGCAAAACAACCCCCAATGATTTAAGTATTTATGTATGTACTTTGTGTACTAGTACTAATGACATGTAACCTTTTTTTAATAGCTTATGGGAAAAAACAGATAAATTTTGCTGTGATCATGTTTCTGGTAGGTTTTTTGCTTTTTCTATAAAATGCTAAAACATCTTGCTTTATTTCTTCTGTCATTTGAGTGGAGGAGTGAGTAGGATTAGCAGGTACTTAGAACTTGGACATTTGGGACGTACTACTAAAGCTGACCACTTGCATGCAAACCTGTCAATTTTTAATGAGATTTTGTAGACAAAGGAATATTTTGATTCTGTGTCCATTCCATGACTAGGGTATTTATCTGCTGGGATGATTTCTCGTAATTTTTAAAAGTCTATGACCCTATGTTTAAAAGCCAGTTTGTTTTGTGAACTGTTTATTGAGTGTTAAGAATCACAAGAGATCATGAATCTCAGAGAAATGGCCAACTAAGAGATTATGTTGCTGATAATTTCCAATGATAAATTTGTCTTTTGCTGAGCTTCAAAACCTGTTAACAGTTTTCTTTATGATTAAAAATTTTTCAGCAACTATTCATTCTCACAGTTCCTAGGAACATTTAATACATGCAGAAGCAAAATCAGTGTAGCCAATAAAGATGTACCTCCGTGCAAAGACTTGTCCTATGGGTGTATAACTTGTTTAGAACATCAGCTGTTCACTTGCTTTGACAAACTAATCAGTGACTGCAGGATCCCAAAGTAGCTTCCCAGGATGAAAATTCTGTGAGGTCATAATCTATTCACATTTAATAGAGAAACCCCAAAAATGAAAGCACAGAGCTGGGAATAAAACTAAGGAACTCTGACCAGTAGTCATTTGCTGTAACAATTATGCATTAGAGACACTGGAGACTGTCCATAATCATACAAATGGGTCATTTCAATACATTCTCTTCATACTTGATTGGGGAAGCATTCTTTAAATCCAGTGAAGAAAGCTGGGTCAATTATATTTCATGATTCATCATCAATTATACTCTAGGGAAAAAAAATTAAGAGACCAAACTCTATCTTCCTTGGGATTTTTAATAACTTTTGAGAAATCAAGACTATGCAAATAATTTTGGGATGTTTTTAAAGGCATAAGAACGATCAAAAGATAAAGCAAGTATTTCCTGAGTTCACTTCTATCCCCTGTGGTTTATTTAGATTTCAAGGGGATTATGTAAGTAATAAATTTGATCTTATGGACATGGAGTCCACATTTTCTGAAAAATATCATAAATATAGAACAGAATATAATATGGACTCATATTTGGAAATATTTCATCATTCTGTCAGCAGTCTTAGTTAAGGATATTTATTACGTTTATAATAGATCATTTTCCTTTTCTTAAATATTCTAAAGAACCCCAGGAAATAACAAAAGGAAGAAAAACTAACAGAAGGGAAGAACATTTTTTAACTCTGTCATACTTTTTCTTGCAGCTGTGTGAAGCTGGAAACTTTTCCATTCACGTTGCACTCAGTGACCTCCAGAGAAATGGTAAATTGCAGTTATGCGCAGCCATTCAGTACTCCTTCTGTTACTGTGCTTCAGGAAAGACCCGATCCTGGGGGGTGTTGATACCTGTCAGCTGGCTGTTGTGGGAGCACAGGTTCCTCAGCACTGTAAAGACTGGATTCTAAGGGAAGTCAGAGAGTGCAAGGACTCCTACATCAGACTGTTTGACAGCACGCGTCTTAGTGTCACCCTTACTGTTTCGGGCTGGGCTGTGTTGGGGGAGCAGTTACATTGGTTATACTGCCAGTGCAACAGGAAACTGTGCTGCTACAGGCTATGTTTTGGTGAGCAAGGCAAAGTTCCCTCACACGTATCCTATTTCTCTTGTGAGTCCAGAGGACATCCTGTCTTCCCTGTTTGTCCCTCTCACAATCATGAGACACAGAAGTAGGCAGAGCTGGGTTGTCTTTACAGGAAACAATATATTTAGGAATGTGAATATTTTGTGATTTGTTTTCTAATCTATAGGATCCAAAACCTGTAAGATCCCATATCCAACAAAGAATCCTTTCACATGGCTGTTTTTCTTTGTATCTTGCCCTAACTATACATATGAGGTATGTATTTTCAAACAAGATGCTCAGATTTTTAGTTTTGCTAAGTATATTCTTGTTTCATTTAGAATGTTTTACATGGAAGAAGCCTCTGAAACTGTTCAGCTCAATACATTTCCCCTCTTTTGCTAAACCCCATGAAATCAGGTTTTGGACAAGAATTTGTCTGTTCTTCCTCCCCTCCCTTGGGTCAGTACTGATGTGACAACCTTACACAGACAGCCCTGACCCATGGCTAGTGCTTCTGTGTAGCTGCTAGACAAGACATACACTGCAAAGCAGGGCAAAATCTGCAGCCAGGAACAGGGAGATTGCCACTGAACATGTGTTGCAATGAGGGCATGGGGTGTCTGGTGGATTTGTAACATAAGAGCCTAGAAGCATCACTGCAAGCAGGAAGATAGTGGTCCGACAAATAAAAGATAATGTGATAGAGAACATAAGCTGAAGTCTTCTTCCTCATTTTCTTAAGTACAATCACTTGTGTTGGCGGTAACTGCTTTAGAAACTTTAATCAGTTTATCATTTCATATTCCTTAATCAGGAGCTAAACTCCTGACTAAATTCAAAAGCAGATAAAGTCAGTGCAACTCAGTATAACATTCATTTTTGCATAGAGCTACAACGTCAGGTTTGAAATTCAGTGGAGATCAACAGATGTTAATGAGAACAGCATTGGGCCTTGGACTATAGAAAGTTAACATTCCTAACAGAGATGGAGGTCTGATCTATACAAATTAGGCAGAGAAACAGGAAGGACACTGTTTTAATGCTTAAAATTTAGTCACTGTAATAGCTGTCAAAGAAAATATAAAGGCACTGTTCACCTTTTTGGCTAAAGGTTTTTAACAGTAGAAATTGATCTGGCTGACCTTGATTTTTTTATTTACCTATACTAGGACAAGGTTATTTTGATCAATAGAGAGATAAATGCAAATGCTGTCACCAGAAATATTTTAAATTTCCTTGGCCAAAACAGGTGGGGACCTGGATCAGTTTCACTATCATGACTCAGTGTGTTCCAGGTGAGTAATGTTTTGGTACTTCAGCCTGAAGTGATGTCAGCAGCAAGAATATGTTTTTAATCTGATAATGAAATGTATATTTTTTTCCTTTCCTTCCAGTGGGACTGTTCACCTTGCTTTGCTTCATTCAGATGACAGTCTGGGCAAAGGATAAACACTGCACCTACTTACGAGAATTCAAGGATTATCCAAGTCATAGAATGCCAATTATTCCCTTTTTGCTGTAAGAAAAGAAGTCTCAATTTGAATATTGCACAGAACTTCAAGAAGAAAACCTCATAAATGTCCTGCCAAATAAATGAATTAATGAAAAGGATTTTGGTGCATGTTGAATCTCCACTGCTAAGGAAAACTGTATGCACTTGAAAGCTACACTTCCTTACATTCAAGAATTCTCAACTCAGAAGCACCTTAAAAAAATAAGGCTTCGTTGCACAGCTGCAAAAAAAAGTCCCTGCAGCTCACTGTAACCTGACTTAGATTTTTCTGTACCAGTCTGTTTAGATTGATGGATCAGAGATCCTGAGAAGTCTGTGCTGAAAAGTAGCTCCAAATTTAGCAGTGGCATTCTGCAAGACAGAAGTACACTGGAATGAGGACACACCAGCCAACTCCCAGAGCTCAGTTCAGCCAGCACAGCCGGCTGGCCTCGGGACAGTTGTATGATCTGCCTTCTTTGACTTAAGGAGAGTGTGCTGCCTGGAGGCAGGTGCTTTGTAACAGATAACATTACCAAAGAATATGAATGGTTCCTGGAATAAAGAAATAGGCAATATCTCAAAAACCTGATTTGGGTCGAACCCCTAATTTGCCAAAAGAATCTGGAGTAAGAAGTATTTGTTGTATTTGTGAATGTAATATCCTGTGCTGGGGTTTTTTGTTTGTTTCTGGTCTTCTTCATTAGTAAGTTGCATAGCAGTAGGTAAGATTCAGAAGCAATCTAACCTATGACATATCTTTGGTATCTGGTCTGTTTTGATATAACATCTCCTTATGATACTAATCAACCTTTTACCCAGAGTTTTACATCAGGCTTCTCTCAGTAGTTTTTAATACACTTTGTAAATACATGAAGTGACTGCTAGTCCTCAGAATGCTCTTCCTATTTCTGGAGTCAGGGAGAAAAATCAGTGTCATTTTGGACTTCCTGTTTTCTTTGTCACAGGATGTTCTGTGTGACTTAGTTGGGTTTTATGTAAATCTAGTAAAAAAAGGCTATTGAAATCTATCTGAATGACATTTTAAAGAAGCTATTTTAGAATATGAAGATACTGCATAGATACTGTTTTCTTTCATAATTTATTTATTTATCTATAATAGATGTATAGAAAGATTTTTGCAACTATTTGTAAGGGTGAAATATGCAATAAATTCTATTTTAAAACCAGTTGAAATAATTATGGCAAAAAGAGAAGGCTACATCTGGTTGCTGAAGTTTCATAATATTTTGTAGAGTACAAAGCAAGAATGTCCTCATTAAAAAAATCTACATCAATTGAAGAAAAATACCTTTCAAAGCAAAAATACGCGACCCAGATTTTAATTCTGTATAACACATCATAGAGAAGATTTCTTAGAAATTATTAGATCTGATAGATAACTGAAGCCATACTTCATTATGAATTTGTTTTCAGTATTGTTTTTCCACTAGTTAAACAGTGAACCAGAAAAAAGAGCTAAATGTCAAACTATTTCCCACTGAGTGCAGTGTGGAGTACAAGCAGGTTGAAATTTTCCTTCTGAGGAGGCAGAAAGCACATACCCTATTCACACTTTACACCCACTTAATGGTCAGTCATGGGAAAGAAGAAAATTTTGGTCTTGTTTAGTAACAAAGAGATCTTTCCAGGGCTCTGCAAGAAACCAAAACTTTTGGCAAATTTGGACATACTCCCTTTCTTTTTAATCCCCATTTTGACATTTGGCCTCTATTTGAGGCAACTTGAAGATGAGTATGAGATCATTTTAATTAATTTTTTTAAAAGCAAGTTTCTTCTCTGGGTCTGAGCTCTGAATTAATTCTTTTCATCCTTGCTGAGACAGCCGTCTGTTTTCACTGGCAGCCTGGTGAGACAGTGAAGCAATCTCCAAGGACTAGCCCCATCAGCCAGCACTGTTCTGACCTTGATAGTCCTGTGCATGGCAGGAACCTCCTTATAAGCTGGGCAATGCTCTCAGCCTTGGGACCCGTCTGCTGTCTCGTAGCAGTTGCCATAAGGGTTAAACAAGAAAAACCTGCTGGCCTGAAAATACCAGAGAGAATCCATCTTTGATGGACTGAATGATGAATGATTGAATGAGACTTCTCTTATTGTATCTTACAATGGACTGTCTGTTAGAGGAAGATTTTATTCTGTAACAAGGACCTGCCTTTCCTCTGACACTGTCAGCATGGAGTGTTACTGGTAGAGCAGTAGAAGTTGGCTGTTGCTAGGGCTGTTGCTGTTGAGAGCACAGCATTCAGAAAGGTGCAAAAAAGTCAGTGTAGTACTGAGTGTGCAAACCTTTGTTTTACCCTTGTTCTGCTCCGGTATGGCACATGTTTGCACTGTGCATACACTAATCTTGGAGGCTGCAGGAGCAGTCTATGCAGCTGCCTGCTGGTGCAGAGCTGGGGACACCTTGGCTTCTCGGCTGGCTCCAGCTGCACGTGGATGCAACGGAATTTCCTCATCCTCCATCTGCTGTTTAGCAAAGTTCACAAAAACCTGTATGAGGAAAGCAGAAAATGTCACCATGTCTTCAACTGAGATGAGTTAGTGAATGATTGCTCTGCAGGAAACAGACAGAAAGGGGAGTCCACAGACATCAACTGAGACACTGTGTTATCAGCTGAGATCACGAGTTCCTCCTTTATTTAGATAAACTTCCTTGCAACTTCCTTCCTTGCAACTTCCTTCCTTGGGATGTACTTGCTTGCAAGTAAAATCCTACTTTTTCTTAAGGAAGAGATGGCTTCAGTCAGGTTTGCATGGTTTGCACAGCATGAATTTGGTTGCGACAGGAAAAAGGAGACAGAATATTTCAGTAGGAAGCTGAAAGGCAGCCAGGAATGCCTCTAGCAATTCTACTGAAAACAGCTTTGCATATGTGGACCTTTTGTTACTTAGGAAAGCAGACAGATGGGGCCAATACCCTCTAGCAAGTGGGTGTTTTCAAAACTACCAGTGGACTTCCCAGGTTTTGTGTGTCTAATTGCTTCTCACAGTATCTTTGACACAACACAGGCCAAACGTCATGTAAAATAAAATACTATTCTCAGCTCAGTCTCATTCCAAATTGCTGACCTTGCTCAGACTGCTGCTCCTGAAGGAATGGGTTATGTGAATTCTGTCATCTGGGAAACGCTGTCTTACCACCTTTTACATGGCACCTATTTACACAGAGAGTAAGTTACTGATTCATATTGATACACCCTCCTTGATGAGAGGAATCTTGCCTGAGAAAGAGGTGTGAGAAAATTCTCTAAACAATTTGGTCCTTCAGTTTGGATACATCCCCATAATGTTGCCTAATTCTCACAAGACATGCTTTCTCATAGGATGTTTTACTTTTTACTCACCTGATCCAATGTTGTTTGAGACACAGAATATTCTTCAATATGCAAGTTTTCCTTATTGGAGATTATTAATCGAAAAATCTTAGCCAGAGAGGAAGAGCAAATCTGATACTGCAGCATGTTGTAGTGTTTCTCTGTCTGTAAACTCCCTGGGAAGTTGATGCGTATGAATTTCTCAGCAGGAGCAGGATCTGGAGGAAGCCCAGACTTCGGAGCTTTGATTTTCAGAGTGACAATGTAGCCATCTCCAAACCTGGGAAGGACATGTGGATTTAGGAGTTGGGTGAAGAGGTTGTTTCATCATTCAGGAAGGAAATTAGTTATCTGCAGCTGTGAAAACAATAACAGTATCTGAAAGATATTGCAAAAACGCCTTTTTAGGAAGCCCTGTATTTGCCCTGCAGAAGTGGTATGTAGCATAATAGAGTTGAAATTAGTTGAAATGGTCAGATTGTCTAATATACAACACAGCTGCACCCAGAAATAGGTCTGGTTAAACACTGAATTGCTTGTTTTAAGAATAGTACATGTCACATACACTAAATGTTCCCATTAAAAAACACCATAAAAACATTCTACTTACTTGTATTTTAGCTCCTGAATTGTGCCTAGGCATTTGAAGGTACCTCGTACCATGATGGCTAAACGAGTACAAAGGGCTTCGCATTCTTCCATACTTTCAAAACAGAGAACAGATATTTGAGATAAAAGCCAACAGATGTACTTCAGCTGCTTTTGGATTCTGAATTCTAACTGTTTTTACCTGTGTGAGGTTAGAACCACCGCTCGCCCATCCCTGAGCACGCCAACAATGGAATCCCACAGGAGGCGCCGGGACTGAGGGTCCATCCCGGTAGTCGGTTCATCCTGTAATGGAAACGTTAAGGAATCAAAGAGAAAATCTGTTCAGAATCAGGTCATTTTTTGGACCATAGCATATAATCGCTTCTCTACAGTAATCTGTGCTTTGACAAAGCACAGAGTCATTGAGAAGCACAGGAGTGAGTGGCTACCAATGGACTTCTTGGCACAAAGCAGTAAAAAAACAAGTACATAGACTGCGGGTAAGAATACAGTGCTGTCTGTGTAGGGCATAGCTACAGGGAAGGGGAGTGCCTTTTCTGGGCAACAATGAGCTCTCAGTCTTATTTACACCACCTTAGGATTTGACCCTACATAAATCAGCCAACCCAGTAACTAACAGAAAATGTAAACAAAATTAGGATAGAAAAATTTTCATTGACCTTCTTGTTTAAAGAAATTATGAAAAAAACATTTTGACTGTTTACTACAGGCAGAATACATGTAAAGCCATATTCAATGGCAGAAGGAACCAGGCTACTAAAATGTATTAAAACACTTCATAGACTTTACAAAGTAAAGTGTGACTGTCTAAAAGTCATAGACATAAAAATTAAGTTGGTAGAATATAGTCTAAACAAAGAATTTCTGTAGTAATTTCATATAGAATTTCCCTTTAAATATGCAATTATCTTATCACTTATTTTATTTGACAATAACTGCATTTCAGAAGCTGTATAGTTTAGTATAAGTTTGTCCAATTTATTCCAAAGATATTAAAGGCTGGAAAAGGGTAGGCATCTTCCTCTGTTCTGCTGGATAAAGTAGCTAGGTGTATATGTTGGAAGATCATCCTTTATATCAGTAGCTACGCTCTGATAAGAAAAGGCAGAGTGAAACTCAACAACAGTTTAAATTCAAATTTTTCTGGATTATAGATTTTATCTTAACACATTCTTTTTTGAAGATCTTTCTTTTGTTATCACTTGGGGTCCATTTGGAACATAGTTACGCATCCCAGAATACACCTGAGATGAACTCAAAAATGACATTGAAATAGCTGTAAATTGAGGGCAGAAAGGGGATGGCAAGGACTTTGTAGCTCTTTAGCATGTAGTGTTATGAGATGTTATGTTCAAGTACCCAGGGCTGTCTTTCCATGACACTTACTAGCAAGACGAGTGGCGGGCAGCCTATCAGGGCAATGGCAGTGGAGAGCTTGCGTTTGTTGCCACCACTGTAGGTCCCTGCCAGGTGGTCTGCATACACAGGAAGTCCCAGCTTCTGGATGCCCCATTCAGCAACCTGTGAGAAAGACCATCTGTTTCACACAGCAGCTAATGCAGAACAGACAGGATTGCTGATACATCCCTCTTCTGCTAGAAACCTCTGGGTTTTAGCACATTCGTTTTTGAACTGGGCCAGGGAAGAAGAAAATATTTATGATGATGATGAGGAGCATTCTAACTATGTGAGGGAAAGCCATAAAGCAGCCTCAGCTGTAGACTTCTGTCTGTGCAAGAACTTAAATTATCTTTTTCTGGAATCTTCATGTTTTCTTCCCTGTACATACACAACTTTAAAGGCAAGAGCAAAACAGCAACAAGTGCCATTCTGAGCCACAGGAATTGCATCTTTAGCCTTCCACCATTTCTGCCACAGATTTGGAAGTACCATTAATGCCGGGAACCTGCATTTGAAAGTGTCGTCTTGTTACTTAACTGTCCAAATGATAGGAACCACTCCCAGGACTTCAATACACAGAATAACAAGTCCACTTTGGAAATTCTGGCCCTTGGTATGTTAAAAGCATTGTTAATCATCACAAATATCAGTGTAACTATCAAAAGCAAGACTACTTTACCCTCTTGATTTCTTCTGCTGGAACCCCCCGCAAGCGTGCATATAAATAGAGGTGCTCCCGTCCTGTGAGCAGGTCATCAATGGCATCAAACTGAGGGCAGTATCCCATGTTTTGATGGACATCAGAAATGTGGGTCAATATACTGGAGAAACAAAGAAAAGAGTTGTAGTTCTGTAATACTAGATCTAAGACAGAGAAGAACAATTTGAATAAAAGCCTTATTTTCTGGAGCAACAACTCTTGTAAGAGGAGAATTAATTCTTCTTGATAAAACATCTTATGAAAATATCTGCCTGTAGATAACAGCAAGGAGTATATGGTTGTCTTAAGCCAGCTCAGTCCTGGTTAAGAGTGTCAACTCATTTCCCCTCACCCATTTTCTTGTTAAAGTTCTTGAAACAGCCACTCGGGTTTATTATTTTTTGAAAACAGTGTTTATATCTAGAAGAAAAGAAGCAGTTATTTCAGCTCAGAATATGGTCACTAGAGACAGACAAGCAGGACACAAGTAGTAGGAAAAGTACAAAATCACAGAATGGGTGTGGTTGGAAGGAGGCTCTGGAGGTTGTCTTGTCCAGTGACATTACTTGGACAGAGTCACTCAGAACAGGGTGCCTAGGACCATGCCTGGCAACAAAAGAGTTATTGCTCAGATCACGTCAATGGACAAAGACTCAAATCCCCACTACACCTAACAAGCCAAGGCACACAACCTGGAGGTAAACCAACATAAGTGCAAACCAGATCACACTGTAATAACTTAGGATATTATGCCAGCACTGTGCAAACAAAGATGCCAGAAACAGCCAGAGAAAAGTCCCAAAGTTCAGATCAAAGTACCCTGTGGGATGGGTTATCTTATGTTTGGGAGCTCTTGGCACTAGGTATGATTCCTTATCCCACTGTTAGCATTACTGCGATTTAGCCACAGATTTTACAAGTGTTTAAGGTATCAAATACAACTGTGTGTTAGCTGTGATCTTGGTGCCATAGAGCTGCTGGATCACTGACACTGTGACCTGGACAGTTCTATGCTGGTAAATGGACCATCATAGGGATTCTTTTAAGGTACTTACCTATTGCCAGCCACTACAGCATCTCCAGATGTCACATCAGTATCTCCAGTCAGCATTCTGAATGTTGTTGTTTTGCCAGCACCATTCACTCCCAAAAGGCCAAAGCACTAAATTGCAAAATTTATCAAATTCTTTAATATTTCCAACTTGCAAATCAGCAGGGGCATAAAATGTGAACTGATCTTTGGAATGTAATCCAGTGTTATTGAACAACCTACCTCTCCGGGACGGATGCCAATGCAGAGTCTGTCCACTGCAGGCTTGTGTTGACCTGCATAAATCTATATTGACGGGGGAGGAAAAAAAAGGAAAGTTTCTATTTCAAGATATCTACAGAAATGAAAATCCTCTGAACTTTTAGTTTAGCTTAATGCTATTGGGATGAGGCAACTTTAGAACTGAGACAGGAGTAAATATTTTTTTCATTCTTCTCAAAATATTACCTTTGTCAGTTCTTGTAATTGTAAGATATCTGTTTTGTTTCCTCCCTCCATAATTCTTTTTCTTTCTTCTGCAACATCCTCATCTTCATTAAGAATTGGTGACATGGCAGTCTGAGCAAACCTGGAAAAACCCAAGATACTGAGTTGCCCTGGGTTCAGTTAGAATAACAGTGTGAAACAGCGGCTAATTTGCTGCCAAAAATGTGACTGGTGGAAGCAGTGGGGTTGAAACTTCACAATGTGACATTGGCTGGAGTATTCCTGCTGTTGGGAGAAGCTCTGACCTTTAAAGTTAATCTCTAGATACTAAAAAGGGAGGAAATGGCTTGCTCAAAAGAACATGCCTTGTCAGTCACTGAAATGACAATAACCTGCCCCCTAGCCACAGCTTTCACTATTTGGCTACTCTTAATACCTAGTGATGGCCCTTAGAAGTTTTGAGTAGATTTCTCTGCATGACACTATTTTTATAATTGGACCAATTAGTGTTCTTGTTGGCAATCTTGAACAGGAGTGAATGACCCCCTCACAGCTGGGAGGTAGCTGTTTTCATCAAGGGACAGGCCCATTTGTCAAGCAGAGAGGGGAAGTCCACATAGCGTCCAGAATACAGCTGTCCTATGCCACAGAATAAAATTGCTGTCTTGGGATGTCAGCCCAGTACTAGCTAGTACTGAGGACACTACAGTTACCTTCCAGGTAACTTTATAATCTCACTATTATAGAGTCTTAAATGAAAAAAATTACATTAAATTCTTAATTCAATAAAACAGATTTATTTAATATAATATTCTTAAATCCTCTTAAGATAATGCAGATTTTTAAATGCTTTCTTGAATCAGAATATCAATAAGTTCAGGTAAGTAAATAGGAAACAAAAAAGCTACAAATTTAGAGAAAAATTAGGAACAAAAAGAAGAAAAGAGGGACATAGAGAATAACAAAGATAGTAATTGTTTTAATAAAGGAACATTAACAGAACTTTTAAACATACCATCTTGTGGAGAACAAACGGTGCTGCATAAAGAGATTCAGAAAGAAGAACACAACTCCTTGAAGAGCCATGGCAACCAGGTTCTTTCCAATAAAGTCCCACTGAAAGGGATCAGAAACATGCTCCTCACCTTTGGAGAAAGAGCACCAGAAAGGAAAGTGAAATACTGCTGAAAACCTCCTCTACTCCTCAGAACAAAAAGCATAACCATAATGAATTACTGTACTTTATTTGCTCATGATCAGGCAATGGTTCTAATTTTCCAGTCTTACAAAAATTCTTGACCAAAAGCCTTCCCAGTTCAGCTGCTACATAGAAGTAAAATAATCTCTCTGAATATGCACTAATTTGGATATCATTACACAAAACTTGCATGGATATGTGAAAATACACACATTTTCTGAATAAAAACAGATGATTTCTACTGCATGACTATTCTTTTAATAAATTGTCTGATATCAAAGATAACCCTATTTCAAGAGAATGCATTTGAAGAACAACATCACTTTAAACATTAACTGAGGTATTCAAATGAAATTAAAAAATAAATCCTTCTGTAATGATTTAAGGTCTTCCAAACAGAGGATAAAACACACCAGAGTGTCACCCTGAACTAATGAGTTCATTCCCAATACAGACAACTGGTTGGGCTGTAGAGTTCTGGCAGCACAATCAAAAGCTGTGATTCCTTCAGAGAGGGGGGGACTTTCATACTCGTCATCCATCTGATGATGGAAGAGGTGAGAATTTCACCTATTTTTCTGAGTTAATCCTTCCAAACATCTCATCCAAGGTTAGGACATGTGACCCTGCCATAGCTTGTTTCCTGTTGGCTTTACTTACCAAACCTTGCATATACTTCAGTCACAGCTTGGTTCATGGCCAAGTCGATGAGTCCACGGCCCAAACAAAAATGTGGGAGGACAAGCAGTACATTTTTCAATGTTTTATTAAACTTCAGCAAAGACTGTAAGAAATAGAAACAACATATGCTGTTTAAACCAGACCTGTTTAAGAAAACATAGCAACGTAAGTGAAAAGTTCTTTGTCATGTCAGAGAAACTGGATGTTGTTTTCTTAAAACAGAGAAAACAGAGTATTTATCAAGTTACACTCAAAGCAATATAAAACACAAACAGCAGAATTGTGGCATACACTGCATCAGACAAGGTGCTTGTGATAAACTGGCCATGGGGAAGAAGTCTGTTTTTCTAATGAAGTATTTCCCTATGTAGCAGACGTAATGTAATTCTGGTGGTAACATATAAAGTTTCTATGGGCTCTTTTGGATTTGCACTGAAAACAGGGTTGATAACACAACAGGGATGTTTTAGCTATTTCTGAGCAGTACTTTCAGAGACAAGGTCTTTTCTGTGCCTCACTTTATCCCCTAGCAGGGAGCTGGGGGTATACAAGGAGTTGGGAGGGAACACAGCTGGCCCAAACTGACCCAAGGGATATCCCAGACCATATGCAGTCATGCTCAGCACATAAAGGTGGGAGAAGAAGCAGCTAGAGGTGAGTGTTCAGAGTTACAGCATTTGTCTTCCCAAGTCACCATTATGTGTGACAAAGCTCTGCTTCCCTGGAGATGGCTGAACAACTGTGGGAAGTGGTGAATGAATTCCTTGTGTTGCTTTGCTTGTGTGCACAGCTTTTGCTTTACCTATTAAACTAAGGGTTTTCTCACTTTTAGTCTTCTGAGGGATTGCACCCTGTGAAGAGTGACTTGTGCTGCAGCACTCTGGGGAGGACTATTGCCTGTGGGATTGACTCACTGCAGCAGTTTGCAGAGAAGTGTGGCTCGTGAGATGGACTCATGTTGGAGAAATTCATGGAGAGCTGTCTCCTGAGGAAGGAGGGGAAGTACAGTAGTTTCACGAATATAAGCCACACCTTTTTCATTGAAGAATCCAGCCTACCCCAGTGGTGCGGCTTATATTCAGGTGCGGCTTATATGTGGACAAATCCCAGCGAAACGCCAACCCGGAAGGGGGAACCAGCCAAGCGGAGAGCTGCCACAGAGCAGCAGCCGGGCAGGTGGGGGAGTGGGCTTGCCGGCGGCAGAGTCGCCAAGGAGCCAGGCGGGCTGGCAGTGGGGTTGCCAGGGAGTGGGACGAGCTGGCCAGCAGCGGGGTCGCCGCCGCTGCCAGGAGGGACGAGCCGGGAGGGCTGGCGGCGGGGTTGCCGCTGCTGCCAGGAGGGGCGGGCTGGCGGGGGAGCAGTGCCGGTCGGGGCCGCCGCACTTCCGCTTGGCGCGGGGCTGTGCCGCTGCTCGGGGTTCCCGCGCGGTGCCGCCGCCCGGCGCCGTCCCTCTGTGCTGCCATTCGGGGCTCCCACGCGGTGCCGCTGCTCGGGGTTCCCACGCGGTCCCGCTGCTCGGGGTTCCCGTGCGGCGCCGCCGCCCAGGGCTGTCCCGCTGTGCTGCCGCTCGGGG
>VRYO01001717.1:13656801-13696266 GCA_009812075.1 Sialia sialis | reverse complement strand
AGCACCATTTTTGTCACCATTAACACGGCATTCCATCAGCACTGACACTAAGCTCTGCCTATAAAGGAGTACCTGATGATACAAATAGTTATAATTGAAAATATTTAACTCCCCTAAAATCAGCCTCTTCTAGTCTTATATCAGAAATATAGACATGGTGCTCAAATGAAGAATTCTGTGGCAACTCAGATGTGATGTCATTATTAAATAAGAATTTCATCACCAGGTACAAAATACCATATATGAAAAAGAAATAGACATTCATCCCTACCTTCCTTTTATCAAAGTGGGATATGTTTTCACCAGAAAATCTGAAATATTTCTGTGGGTCAGATCTTGAAGAATTTCTGTGCTGCGTTGCACTCTCTAGCAAGAAACAAATATCTAATCAATCACAATAAAGTTTAGAGTGCCTTAAGCTATTGTTAGTCAGGAAAAGGGAAAAAGTAGTTTTGGTTCAGAGAAAATGCTCAGGTTCACAGTAACACTGAAAGAGACTGGGTCAATCACTCGAGGGTCATTTCTAAACTAAACATCCTTACTTTCCTGAGACTTTAGAAGAAATCAATAACTTTGTGATGCATGACACAACACAGTTGCATGTCACTCTGAAACAAGTCTTTACAATGAAGGTCAGGGTTGCTCAAGGCTTTTTCTTCAATTTGAAAGTAGTAAACTTTTCAAATAAACTGAGGCCCCAGTTTAAAAAAAAAAACAAATGAACAAACAGTTGAAAAGGCAACTTTAGATAAAAATTAATAGAAAAAAATCACCTCCACCTTGAACGAAAATTACTTTTTTTTTTTAACATGAAAATGATGCCGCATGACAACTTTGAGTCTTACAAATACAGGATTGCTGTGAAATGCATGACCTCACACTCCTCAGTTTATCTCAAGGTAGAATATACTTTAAGAAGTTCCTAGGCAGCTTCAGATGCCAAAGCCTGCAAACTGAAATCACCTGATAATGACCTAGAAAGCAAGTGTAATGAGTTTTCCAGAAGTTCCTGCCTTTGTCCACAGAGAGTATGACACAGAAGACACATTAGAGACATACAGCTGATTCTAGACAGGAAGACTGGTAACATCCCCATAGTGCCTTCATTAATTGAGTTGTCTTCTGCTTAAATATTATTCTATTGACAATTATTTCCATACTGTAGCTTTCCTGAAGACTCAAGCAAACTGTTTCTTTCTGACAAGTTTTACCAAGCTACAATATCCTGCAAAATTATCAGGATAATATCATAATAAACATAATAATTTTGTTTAGAGGACTACAGTCCCACACAAACAAATAAAAAAATTTGCATCTTACTCAGAATGGAAGTTTCAGCCTAAAGGTCTCTCAAATACATTAGCATGCAATCAGCAAAATTCAGCTTTGTCTGTTGGACAGGGATTACTAAGAAATCAGAAATAACTTGGGATGCTGTAAGGTATATAACCTCTATCAATTTTTTTTCTTCATAAGCAGGAATTCTAGAGATATTTAAAACAACATTGTTTTGTGAACAGTGATAGGAATCAATGCAAGCTGAATCAGTTAAGAGATTGTGTGATGGAAAGTGGTATAGCCACCATCCCTGAAGTGTTAAAAAATGTCGAGATGTGGCACATGGGGATGGAGTTCAGTGGTGAGGATGACAAATATTAATTTTGCTAGCTTAAAACATTTCTGATAGAAATTGATCTGAAAGACATTAAAAATAATAATTTGGGATTCACTGAATATTGATTTTCCCATTTTAATGAGAGAAGTGCACTCAAAGTTGTGACTTTTTTTTCTTTCTTTTCTCCATCCTGCCCCTCCGTCCTTTAAAGAAAGGCAAACATCAAAATATAATTGTTCTTTGGGGTCAAAGAATTATTATTTTTTTTAATTATGGGAAAAATTGCTCAAAATTTTGTGATTTTCTTCCACATGAAAAGTTTGCGATTTGGATCAAAACAGTAATAAAAATTTATTTAAATGTGTAAGGTTTTCCAATACCCCTGAAATTGAATTCCAAATTCCAGCAAGTCCTGCTCTCTTGAAAAAGAATGTACTTAACTCCTTCCATGCGTATGAGCCTGGCAAGGTACTTAGACATTGATCCCTTTTCCAGCATTTGCCATGCAACCTTTCTATAAAGATTTATGGCACAAGGACACAACCTGTGGTGGTGGGAGGCCTCCTGCACCTGCAGGGCATTCTGGCAGCATAGTGAGTTTCTTGTGAGTGCTGCACTTGCAGGAAGGCGATGGATTCTCAGGGCTCCACTGCTGGCTCAGCAGGAGGCTGCTTACGTTAGGATGAACAGCAGGTGTGTTCCAGGCAGTTGGCATGTTATTGCATGAGTAGTTCCTGTGGAGAGGAACAGAGCTTTAAGCTATGCAGAGCTAATGGTCCACAAGAACTCCCAAATCCACAAAATCACAATGGTCTAAGCAGATATTCTCCCCCTCAGCCTTCATCCTGTGAGTTTTGAATAAGAACAACATTTTAGAGTATTTGATGCACATGAATAAATATAATCTCCCCCCATATCTCTGTTCACTGCCTTCACCTTGCAGATAGGACACTGAGGGAACAAGGGGATTGTGTTTGATCCCTCAGTACTGGAAACCTGCAGAGGACATATCCTTGTGAAGAAACTATAATTTTCCTTTCTCATGCAGCATCTTTTCTTTTTTAAAAATTTCCTCTTTGTTTCTACTATACCAGGTAGAGGAGAGGAATGGGAGAAAGGAAGATGGCCAGGAAGATCAAATTGCTGGATATCATGGCTGGGAAAGAGTCAGAAGAAAGGGAACAAATGTCAAAGCATAGCAAGCCAGTGACAAATGGCTCCAAGGCAAGACTCACAGGCAGAGTAAGCAGGTAGGACACACAAAAGCTGGAGCTCTACTAATGTTACCCTCACTTCAGAATGAGAACAGTTTCAAATCATAGACACTGTCCTATTGCTACTTCACAATCTGAGTAATTGCTGAAGTTATTGCTTCCAAACAATGGGAACTGGAGGAATCTGAAGGGACTCAGACATTGAAAGTGCCACAGAAGCTGAGAAGATTTGGGCCTGAGGTCACTAATGTACTGACATAAATTTCAAAGTTGCTTAACTCCCGATACTCAGCTACATGAGCTGGTTTCCAGTCAGTCATATTGAGCACTGTGAATCATTCTTAACCCAGTGGCAATGTGATCTTGCTGTT
The DNA here is from genome assembly GCA_009812075.1 of Sialia sialis. Taxonomy (NCBI): domain Eukaryota; kingdom Metazoa; phylum Chordata; class Aves; order Passeriformes; family Turdidae; genus Sialia; species Sialia sialis. Next base: position 13,693,066 of record VRYO01001717.1, on the reverse strand, counting down.
TGCTTGGTGCTTTTGACCCAATATTAGATATAGCCAACAACACATCTGAAGCATTTGCTCTTGTGAAGAGTCGAGCCAATTCATTCTTGTTTCACTACTCAAGTTCCACTGGAAGTATCCTGCTAGGATCTCATTCAAGAGAAACTAGCTAGCAACTTACAAAAGAGGCTGATTCTTCATACAGCGAATTCCAAATCCTGGTTTATTCAAGAAAGCATGAGTAAGGGAGACCATCTGCTCATTGCCAGGACGTTCATTGCTAAGGGAATAAGACAGGACTTTATGAAATATTTTTTCAAACTATTGTACTGCAATACACATAGCAACTACAGAAGGAAAACCATATGGCACTACCAACTTCAACTGCCCCCCTTCAAATGCTGATAATTCAACTGTTCTATTTATTAATGTAAAAACCCAGAATGTTCCAAGATGGTTGACAGGCTGTGGTTCTTTTCTCCTAATACTAAAGTGACTTCTGACAAAGTCTAATGGCAGCATTCTCCAAAAAAGGCCTGAATCCTCATTGCTATTCTCTCAGCACTGTCACAGTCAGTAATCAGAAGATGAAAAACATATTCAGCGTTTTCATTTGTGGACACTTCTATCTCCTGTTAGGATACATTACTTCATAAGTGTTGAGGCCCTGAAATCAGGTAGGAATAGGAGAATACTGAAGTTAGAAAGATATTTGAAAAACTATTTGTTAGATGTACTAGCAGTTGTATTCTCCAGGTGCACCAACTTAAAGCTATTTTAAAAATGGGATTCCAGTGAAGTGAATCTTTTTTTTTACATCACACAGAGTAAGAAAAAAGCAGTGAGACAGGGTTCATGGTGTTAAACTCTAAGGAGAAAAAAGTGTGACAAATTTACTTCAAGCGATTCTTACCTGAAGAAAGTAAACTGTTGCCCATAGATCCAAGGGTGTAATGTTAAGGCAGGATATTCTCCAAATGGAGGAATAATGACTGTAAGTAGTAGAGACAGCAACACAAAACTAGCAGGGAGAACAACCTGCAGGGAACATGAAAACTTCACATTAGGTTATTGTATAAACATTGTGGAGCGACACTATACACACCCGAGTATATGTAAACAAAGAAGGACAGCAGGAGCACTCAGATCCAACCTGGTTTAACTCCTGAACATCAACAATTTCATTTGCAGTGCTTTTGCTTAAAGTTTTGGTTGCCATAGAACTGCATTATGTTAAAAATAAAACACTGGGCTAGTAGTGATAGAATCATTAACTTGGTGCAGTTGGTAGACTCCAAGCAGAAAGAAAGAAAAGAAGAGGCAAAAGAGTTGGAATCATAATTGCACTATCACACATTTGCAATACTTCTATTGCTTTTCATAGTGCAATCACTGCTGGAAAGACAGTGTTGAGAATGTTGCAGGCAAGAATCTAGAACAGCACAAGTCAGTCAATACCTGTGCTAGGAAGTCCTTGTGGCTGCGGGAGGCACGGTGGAAGCGCTTGATGAGCAGTGCTTTGATCTGCTGATGTACAAGCTGAAAGCCTTTATACTGTCGGGAACCTTTGCCTTCATTTTGATTTCCTGCTCTGCCTACTGGCATTCGAGAAGTGTCATTAGTCTTCAGGGCAGTTTGCTCAGCTGGTTTGTTCTCAGTAGGAGTTTTGCCAAGAGCAGAACCATTTTCTTGAGCATCTCCTAGGTTAAGATGAGAAGCATCACTCAATACAGGAAGTAGCACAGACATTTTAATGATATCCAGATTTTACCAACCATACATATCATATCTCCAGATTGCTTTAATTACAACTGTTGCACTGTGGTTGTATTCAGTGACATCATATAGGTTAACTCTCCTCTTACTCAGCAGGGTGAACAATCCAATCATCTATGTAGTTTATGGACTAATAGTAAATTACTTTTTATACAACAACTGAAACCATTGACATCTGGGTGTTTGACACTCCCCTTTTATTTGCAAAGTTAAGAACCTTATCCAATCTAAATACAAGCCTTACTGCTGACTTAATCATTTTTTCAGGTATCATATCAGGCTCAAAAAGCGGATATTTGTTGATCAAATTTATTTTGTCGAGAAGATAAAAAAGACTGAAAGTTCTGAAACTCCTCTTTATAGAGTGTTCTCCCAAGAACATTTAATCAAATACGGATTTGTGGATCTATACCTGTTTTTTGCATTTCAGGGTCAGCTTCTGCTGTGACCTTTAGGAAAACCTGTCATAGAGGAATACATTTTCTGGTTAGGAAAAGAATAATTACAATAACCTGACCTTTAGAACACTGTACATCATCCTTCAATATAAAAGAAGAAAATTTTGGTAACTTTGCAGTACTCCATATTATTATCAATAATCAGAGGTCTCTTATGAAATATCTCAGAAAATAAATTAATTAACAAAGATACAAAAAATAAAGGATGCATTTCAGGCTAATGGGTCAGGCTCCACAAGGCTATAATGAATTAAGGGTTGGATCCTTTCTCTAGGCCTTTCACAAAGATTTTCTGAGTGTGCCACAGCTTATGGGATTGGATTTTGAAGGACATTTTAGGAATTAGGAATTAAATGTTTAAGAACAGGAATAGTCTCAGTAAGCATTTTGGGTGCTTATGGCGAGGTCTGTAGGTATTTTAATCTGTCTGTTACCTCCTCAAGTGGTGTGTCTGAAACTCCAAAACTGCTGAGTCCCAGGTCATCCAGTGTTTCCTCCAGTTCTCTGAACAGACTGGCATAAGATCGTTGTTTAAAGTTTTTATTGGGCAAAAGATAAATCAGTTCTTGACCAATGCTTTCAATTAATTTTGCTTCTGGGATATGATGGTGGATCACTTCTGCCAGCTCATTTAGATCTCCTGTGAAAAGTCAAAACAGTGTTCCGAGAATTAATATTTAACCATATTAAGCATGATTTCAAAAGCTGTTGTTTGCATTAAAAGGGTAGTGTTCTATTACATAACTCATAACAGATATCTCAGTTAATTCTGCACTAGACTGGGCTATGTTGCTAATTATGCTTTGGAACTATGTAGCAGGAAACTATTTCAGGTTTGTTAATAAAGCACAACCAAATCTTCAGGAATATCTGCTTTAATTCTTTCCTTATGCAGAAAAGCCCAAATTACTTTTTTTTTCTGAGAAAGTCTATTTCCTTGCTCTATACATGCTTTAGTTTTCATATAAAAATTATACAAAATTCAATACCATACTTGTAAAGAACACAAACTTCCAGTTCATCAGCTCTACCTGAGACCACATATACACAAAAAAGGGTCAATGGTAAGCAGAACCACAAAGAACTCTTATTAAATTCATGTTATCATACAATACAAATGTTAGACCCAAGGACCAAAGTGGGCTTCAGAAGCATTGATATGTAGGACAAGATTGCTGCATAACAGGAGTGTGCTATGTGCTGGAATGCTGAACTATCCTGCTTCTTACCATCCAGTTCCAGCTCTGGAGCTCCTTCTTCACCTCTGTGCACACAGATGGAGCAGGAGCAGGAGCACTGAGATCCACAGCTACAAAATGACTAGCATGGACAAGCAAGAGATAAAAAGATTGAAGCGCTTCAGACACACTCAAAACAGGATGTAAAGGCTGTCATTATTTGAACAGCTTGAGTCAATGAAAAATTTGTCATATCCAGAGCATCTTGAACGTACTATACTGAAAATCATCTGAAGACTGGATTAAACAATACAGAAAAGATAAATCCATCTGCACAAAGCAGTTTTAAACTGCATACAAAATACCTGGGGGAATGCAATCAGCAGGAGCCATCAGTGTACAGACTATGCTGCTACTAGGACTGGAAGCACTATTTCAACAGAAAGAACTCGGAATCCTAATTTTCAAGCTGTGAGAGCTTGGTTTAGCTATGGATAAATGTAGACTTTTCCGGTGTCTGAGCTACTTACCAGACTATCTAATGCTTAAAATCAGTGTACTGCAAAAGCAAGAATCAAAAAGACCTGTATATGGACAAAGACAACTCAAGAACTGAGGTTGTTAAACCTGTAGAAGGGAAGGCTCCAGGGAGACAAACCTTAGAGACCCTCCAGCATCTAAAGAGGGCCACAAATGAACTGGATAGGGGCTTTTTACAAGCTTTTTACAAGTGATAGGACAAGGAGGATTGGCTTTAAACTCAAAATACAATTGTTTAGATTAGATGTTAGGAAGAAATTTTATACTGTAAGGGTGGTGAGGCACTGGAGCAGGTTGCCCAGAGATGCTGTGGATGCCTCATGCTGGCAGTGTTCAAAGCCAGGCTGGATGGGGTTTGAGCAACCTGGTCTGGTGGAGGTGTCCCTGTTCACAGCATGGGGGTTGGAACTAGATGATGCTTAAGATGCTTTCCAACCCAAACCATGCCAATATTATATTCATAATTATATAATCATATTATTAACTGCAGTTTTGTACATAGTGTCAAGCAGCTTTAAGTGCTTTTTACCTTGGTGCAGTGCAAGCATTACACAGATTACATGTACAGAGAGGGAGATTCATACTTACTGTAGCTCTTCCCATTTTTGTGGTTCTCATTTTGCGAACAAGAGTGAGATAAAAGCCAGAGCCAAAACAGTTCTTTAGGAATACAGGAGAGCCTGAGCAGAAGAGTTTCCCTTGGGATATGATTGCTACTCTGTCTCCAAGGATGTCTGCCTCATCCATATGATGGGTTGACAGGATAACAGTTCTGCCTGGAAGGAACAATGAGGAATGTTCAAGGCATGGACTCCCTATGGAACTCAAAACTGCATTTAGCTTTTTGGTAATTATTTCTTTGCACCAAAGCCAGCCCCAGGTTTGCCAGAACCATATGTATCTGTTCAAATCTTGTTTGCTTGTGTTCATATCCCACTACTCACGACGGTTTACACAGCAGGCACATATTACATCTATGATAAATTTTAAAAATCCCACCAAAAACATCAAGCAGTTTCTACTCAAATCTCTCACCTGGGCGGTATTTCAGCAGAAGATCCCAGATGGATCGCCTGGAATATGGATCAACTCCAGAAGTGGGCTCATCCAAGACGACCACCTTTGCCTCACCCACAAAAGCAATGGCAACAGACAGTTTCCTTTGCATTCCACCTACCAGAGGACAAAAAGATCCAGGAGCTTAAGATAAGTTATATAAGCTGCAGGGATGTAATTAACATTGCTTTTTGGTGTGGGGACAAATGACTACAAATAAAACAAAACCTGTCCTCAGACACATATCTCAAAAGAAAAATTAATCATAAATTTTCTTCTGAAATTCAAAACAGGTTGTTCAAACTTTTTTTTAAATACATATTTTCCATCTACACATTGCATTTTCTGCTTCTTGCCTGAAGCAAAAGCAGGAAGATAGGAGGTTTTCATGTTCTTTCATGAAACTAACCAACTTCTATAGTTGCAATCAGGATGAAGCAGTATAAGAACAGATGGCTGCTTATTCAAATCAGCCTTTGAATCTGAGAGTTATTCAAATACACTATGTGCATTTGTACCTTTAGAAAGGAAGAAACTACTCTTAAAAAATAAAACAGTACTATGGAGCACTGATCCATACAGGTGGGCACAACGATAGTATAGTGTTTAATTTCTTATATTAACCAGCTTCATACATATATATATACATATATATTTAAAACTCACAATTTCAAGTATATTTGAATTTGTTGTATATTTATAAGACATAGAAGCTTTAGAGACAGGTTGTGCCAGCTTTACTACTTGTACAGTCCCATTTACTTGTTGAAAAAAAAGCGTCCCCCCCAGTACACATTGGTGTGTCAGAATATGGCCTCAAATACGTAACTCAATCAATAATTGCCCAAAGGACAGGTAGGATGGGGCTGTGAGCAACCTAGTCTAGCAGAAGGTGTTCCTGGCCATGACAGGGGAATGGAGCTAGATAATCTTTAACATCCCTCCCAACCCACACCATTCCATGATTTTATGAGAGACAAAGAAAAGGCAGCATGACAAAACATTTTAGAAAATTCCTGTGGGAACCTGACAAGTTCTGAGCTTCTTCATTTCTTTTATGGGTGAGGCCCATGTCTTCCAGCATTGTTTCCAGCTCTTGCTCAGCTTCTTCCCTTGATCTTCCTTTCAGTTGAGAATAAAACAAGATGTGCTCTGCTACAGTAAGGCTGTGACATCAGACAGAAAGGCAAGAAGGCACATTAAATGATCAAGCTGTTTTTATTCCCAAGCAGCAATAAATTCACTCTAGCTTTATCTTGCCAAAGGAAGAGAGGTTTCATTACCCTACAAGATTTTCTCTGGGATCAACACACTTCACTTGGAGGCCATAGTCTCTTTCTTTGCCTTTTCTAAGCAGAACTTGCTGCTAAAGGAACAGGTATAACAGGCATCAAACTATCCATTTATGAGAATAAAATGGAAGAGATGAACTGCTGTTGAGATGAACACTAATTGAAGTGAAGCTAGAAATCACCAAAGAAGGCAGTAAGTAGTTGAGTGGTAGTAAGAAATGGATATAAGAATATCCTGCTACTGCACTGTCAACTTCAGGTCAACTCCTGCTGACCTACACTACAACATAAAACACCAGGAACACTGTTACTTTCCTAAGAAACTTTGTTCCAAGTGAAATGATGCAGGAGATTTCTCCTGCAGGATGTGATGTTAAGAGATGGAGAAATTCCTCTGAAATACATCTGCTGCCAGCACAGTAAGAGAAACAACACAGGCTTTGGGGATTCTCACACATGCAGACTGGGATGTTTCTCCTTGAAGCCAGTATGGAGTGATACTTACTGATTGAATAAGATGTTATGCTGAGGACACATCCCTAATCTGTGCCGAATAGAGTCCATGTGAGTCTGGATGTCCAGGCCACCAACCAGCACAGTTCCAGACGTGGGTGGGAACAGGCCTGTCAGTATTGACCTGGGAAAACAAAATGAGGAAATTCCCCCCTCCTGTCTCTCTGTGCTAGATAAGGAAGCTACATTACATAATTCCACTAGATGGAGCATGATGACTTCTTACTATAGGCCTTGAAAGAACTCCCGTGAAAAGCATGCATGCAAGTTCTCTTGATCTGCTATAGAGCATATGATGGATCTGCTAACAACATTTTTGATACAACTGGCTGTATGGCTCTGGCTTCCATTAAGAAACTGTTTTAGTTGTGCATGTTATATCACCCCTACATATAAATGGGTCTAAAATGAAGCTCAGTAGGATGAAAAAAGAATAATGGTTTGACATGCTGACTCATGCCCTAAATCTTCATTTTTTTTAAACTAGAAGACCAAATGTTATTTTGCAAATGGGTGGCATCTCTTAATAGATTTGGGACAGTGGATTTTTCAGTTTAAAAAGGTTCAAAGCAACAAAAAAAAATGTTTTTATCAGAAGAATAAACTTCCTCAAATTCACAAAACATTTCAGCAGATCAGGATGCTTTTATTTGGGGTTGAACATATTCCTTGTGAAACAATTTTAAAATTTAAGAGGCAATTTAAGGTGCCTTTGAAATAAAAATGTTTTAGTCAAAAAACCCTGAAGTATTCTGCTGAGAAAAGTGATAATGAAACACATTTAATTCTTTCAACATTTGGTGAACTTGTCACAGATTTATAAAAGGTTTTGTTCACCAATGGATCATCTTTTGCCAAAAAAAAAGCTTCTGTATAAAGAAAATTAAACATCCCTAAAGTCTAGATTTCTGTGATGCTGGGTTTCTAGGACTAGAGGAACATTTTAATCTGGACATGGATGTTGCATGTGTGTAGCCATTTTATTTAAAGAGGGCCTGTATTTTATACTCCTTTGCACACTGACCTAGAGCCAGTTAGAGAAACCAAGAACATGTGGAATGTAGTGGCTTGCAAATTTTCAGCTCTTTCAAGCAGAAGATCACTCTCTTTCTTCACCTATGGTAGCTTAGCCATGGGAAATGAATTCTGGGGGAGAGAACTGCTTCCTTTTCTCTGGAATATCACTTGTTTGTATCATGCATTACTTCCCTCCCAGGGCTTTAGCTGATCCAGAATATCTTTTTCGTGCCTAGGGGCAGCATTTCCCTGTCTGGAAAAGACCTAATTTTGTGTGTCAAGCCAGCTGTAAGGGTGGTAGAGAGACAAGTGAAGACTGAAAAGACTGCTCCAGTAATAGAGCATTGCCTTAGATTTGCTTCTTCCAAAAGAACAGACTTACATGGTAGTTGTCTTTCCTGCTCCATTGTGACCAAGGAAGGCTGTGATCTGACCCTCATAAAAAGTGATATTTATCCCGTCTACTGCTGGTTTGGGGCTGTTCGCATAAATCTTCACCAGGTCCTGGATGCATACTCCTGGAATCAATCCTGTTGGCTCAGGCTCAAAGAATGTATTTACTTGAAAGGCAAGAAATCAAAAATGAATAGAGAATAAAACCACTGTTTTAATCCTAGTTCTGATGATGACAACACATCAGTAAGTGCAGAAGCAGTAGCACACACCCAGCGTAATACAGCATCATGATCCAGGGCCAGATTCTCCAAGTCACACCAGTACAAAACTAAGGCCAGATTTCTAATTGCAGTGCAATTTATTTAGATTCACCCTCATATCCATGACAGGAGAAGCAGAGCCCAGAATTGTGGTGGTCTGTGGAGAAGTAACTTACTGGACCAGGGGAAGCTGAACATGCTTTCTGTTCTCATTGTGTAGCAGGAAGATTATTTGGAATTGTTTTCTGGAAATACTTAGGCTGAGAGATTACATTAAACAAGCAGCAGGTTGCCTTTCTAGCTGAGCTGAAATCTGCCATTCAAATAATCTGCCCAGCTGTGCATTCTTTGACCATGATGCTTGAAAAAACCTCCCTCAAACACAAACAAATCACAAACAAAACACCACAAAAAAAATAAATTTGCCTTTAATCCTGGTAGATAAAATTTACCCCATTGCTGAGACCAGGTCAAGATTTAGATAGTACCTAACATGAGCACTTCATGAGATGGCTTTCTCTCAGGATTAAAAATGCATTATTGCAAATAGCACCATCAGGACATTTTATTGCACCAGCTTCTAGACAAAACAAACTTCTTTTGAAGTAAATTAAGCCCTTGGGCAATGTGAATTATGGGAGTTGAGAAACTGAAACTAAAGACCTTGTCCACTTTTGTTTACACAGAATGCTTTAGGCTTTGTAGGAAGGCTTATTTTGCAATTGCAGTTTACTTAAATTGTTCAGTACCCAGCAGGCCTGTGTGGAGAGCAGCCAGTGTGATCTGGGCCAGCCCCACATCCATCAGTGGCTTGTGGGATTGTCATTATTGTCACCGGCCATACTCAGGAAAAAGTTCCAAATTTGCTGTACATGAGAGAGCTGTGTATATGGCAGAGCAGCTGGAATAATCAATATAGAATGGGTAGCACTATTTTAGATATAATTATGTTTATGAATAACTTTTCTTTTGATTTGTGAAAGGAATCTAGGTTTCCATTTAACTTGCTGTGATAAATACAAACATCTCTGTATTCACAAAAGTTCAGTCTGGCTAGATAGTTATGCATATACTGGCAATTGAGACACCTTGGTTTGATACGTATCATAAGCTTAGATCTGTCTTAGATTTGTCTGCAAGACTCACTGACAATTTTCTGAGGCAAATCCTCTGATGATCTCCCCCAGTATCCGCTTTATATCACCTGAAGGACTGTGGGGGGTTGAGGTCCCTTTTTTTCTGATTCATATTTCTCCATTTTGATCCTGTATCCTCATTGTCATATTCTAGGTCTGCTCTTGCCTTCTCCTCATGCCTCCCAGTTCCTGGGGGGCTGAAAGGGAAGACAGGCTTTTTTTGTGCAGTGACAGGCAGAAAGCCCTTCCTTTGTGGCCACGGAGCAGCTGGAACCTGGGAACTAAGGAGTAAAGCACCAAAAAGATAAGGCAGTACTAGGAGAAGATTGGCTGAAATAACCTTTAACCTTTGCCTGTCTTTTTCCTTTGAAGTCCTGTCCTGTTTCCATTCACCCTGAATGCATGTTTTCAGTGCCTACGTGAGGAGCTCTGATGACCCCACTTTTATCTCCTGCTTTTCAAGAGAGTCAGAAAGGGCTCAGAGCTGCCTGTAGCAGTTACTTGTGCTACAGAATCCACATGCATTCCTCTGAACATCTCATACAGAAAACTCCTCTGGCTCACCACAAAAGAAGACATTGGAGTTTGAAGACAAGACAGGTCATTCAGGAATTCTTAGGTGATGGCTAATGTCAGCATCAGAAAAGGCTGCAGACAGACACACATAGCACTCAGATAAATTCCTTTGAAACCAGCCTTTTCCTACTGATGCAAAACACACTAAGATAGGCAAAACAAAAAAAAAGGGGGGGTGGGACTAAGAGGGAAGAACATTCCCCTCAGTGTGTTTTTATTGAAGTCATAGCTCTGTTTAATTTTTAGAAGTCAATGTATATGTCCCCAAGGTTTCTCTCAGCATGAAAACTATCTTGCCAAAGAAATAGCCTGCATTTGTATGATAAAAATACAAGTTAAGGAGCTCTTCTGGAAGGCAGCTATCCTATGTGTAGTGGGTAAATATTCTAAGGGATGATGAATGTAGAGGAATAATGAATTGATGTCTCTCTTGTGCTTAGCCCTGGCAGTTTCATGCTATCACCTACTGGGCTCCTACTGGCTCTTGTAGCTTGGCTCCAATCACTCCTATGTCCAGTTTGTTATGAAGTACAATGAGTATAGCATCTCAGAAGTACTCAAGTTGCTCTCTCTCCTTACTATTAATTTCATCTTTGTCCTGGACATCTGTCTTAGGCTTCCCCTGGTCGCCGGGCTCTTTTTCTCGTTTGTGTTTACATTGTTTGTTTTTACCATCCTTCTTCCCCTGGCTGTCACTCTTTTCTTCTGTCTTTTCAGGTTCTTCAGATTTATTTGTGTTGCTTTCATTTTTTTCCCTTTCCATGGTCTTCTGATCCACACAACCTTCTGATTCTGGACTTTTTTCTATATAAACCAAAAGCAATCAAGATTTCATTAACAAAAATGTAATATTCTATTATCGCTATAGGTATTTTGAGGAAAAGGAAATAGTCCTAAGACTGGGGCTTTTCAAGAGCATTAACCATCAGTGTTTTACTCAGGTTAGGAGTACAGCATTCAAAAAAACAATCTAGCTTAAAATCTGCTTCATGGTGTCAAGAACAAATATTTAAGGAAAATGACTGACAATTTTGCAATTGTAGAATCAGAGTAAGGTCCTGAGTAGTATTAGGTACATGTTTTACATTTTATCCATGCTGCCCTAGATGAAGTTCTCATCACATGAGGAGAAAGACCATACAAACATTTCCCAGATGCACAGGGAGTGACAGGAGTTAAAAGAAAATTAGAAGGTGAATGAAAATTAAAAGGTTAAATGAAAAGCAAATTGCTAAACTGCAACTTAGATTAAGAGCACAGGCCAAAATGAATGAGTTGGTATTGACTTCTAAACAAGAATTTCTGGCTCACCAGTTTGGTTTTAGACATTGCAACCATGAAGGAAAACAGTCACATTGGCTCAGGCTTGAAGCAGGAAGAAGCAGGAGCCCCTGAACAGACTGTTTACATAACACAAATCCAAGCTGGTAGTCTAGAGTGACACTGGCACAATTTTAATTTATCAGATGACCTAGGACTTATTTTTCTTCTGAAACTTCATCATTACTTTCTGCTATAAGGAATTTTAGCCCACAAAATGGTATAAAATTACCTGGTGCAAAAGCAGCAACATGAACAAGTTTGCTGCACCACCTAAACTGGCAAAGTGGGGAGATACAAGAGTGCACTGAGAGAAGTAAATTTTAAAAGTACCAAGATCATTTACCAGTTTAACTGCATTTTCAGACATGAATTTACATGATCTGACATTTCTTACCCAGTTTTCCTCCCAGTACATTAACCAGTATGATAATTTAACAAAATGGTCAGTATTATCCTTGAAGAAAAGATAGGAGCTGTGAAAAATTCCACAGTTGTTCAAGTAAGCTGAGCCACTAAAGAGTTCTTCAAATAGGTAAGAATCACAGTCTCCTACCAAGGAGTCAACCAGAGATGATCCTTCTGACTGCCTGCTTGGCAAAACCTAGAGCAATGGTTTGTAGAAGACAGGATGATATAACATTCAGCACAATCAGGCTGCTTAAAATAATAATAGAATCATTTGGATCAGAAATTACTTCCAAAGACTTCCAGTTCAATCCTCAAAAAATATGGCAATTCATATCATAGCAATATCTGCAAAGATGGAGATTTCACAACTTTTCTGAACAACCTGTTCCAGTGTTCTAACCACTTTCATGGTAATACTACATACTATACTATATATAGTATACTATAACATATATATGTATTATATATACTATATATAATAGTCTATATATATGCACACACTACTATGTATAGTGTACTATGTATAGTATATATATACTAGTATACTATAATACATAAATACTTTTTTCCTTGTATTGAATCTGAATGCCTGTTTTCCAGCTTATATCCATTGCCTCTCATCCTTCCACTAGACACATCTGAGAAATCTAGCTCTTTTGAGCTTTCTCTCTTCAGGCTGAGCAGACCCAGCTCTCTCAGCATCTCCTATGTTACATGCCCCAGCTCCTAATCAGCTTGCTGGATCTTTACCGAACTTATTCAAGGTGGTACAAGGGTGGCATATATTAGGATCTTGCTTAGAAACAGAAAGTAAACAGACTTAAATTAGTGTCAAACTAGATAGAAAAGAGGCATAGAAAAGAAAGGAACCTCCGTGTAAGATTAATATTTCATGGATGTTGTGCTGAGCAAATAAGAACTCCTTGAATTTCTCAAAAGGTGCTGGTTATAGAGTGGGGATTTGATGCTGCTTGTTAAGCCAGGCTTTAAAGGCTCCCAGATGGAACAGTGACTCATCTCTAATGAGTCTAACGATAGCATGCCACTCCAAGGTCAAAGGCACTTGCCAAGATTCCCAGTATATGGTAGTCTCTACCTTTGCAGCAGCCCAGATAATAGAAATGTTATGCAGTCACCTTTAAGCAGATGAGTGAAGTTGTTTCTAAAAATCAAAGTTTCCAAAGAACTCACCATCATCAGTTGCTTTTTTCTCAGCTTCTGGGCTTCTGGAGCCAAGCCAATAGGATTCCAGCACAGGGAAATACCAAGGCTGTGGTAACCCATAGTCCCCTAAAACAAAAATAAGTAGGTAAAATGCACTTCATAGCCTCATTCTGCAGTAAACACTAATTTATCTTAACAAAGTCTAATTATATACACCTGCAGTCCTAGTGTTGCATATCAGAAGGTCCAACCATGTATCAAGTACCTGACAGAACAGATTTTGTTCGCAGATGTTGTTGTGGTTTTTTTTCGGACAACAGTAAAATATGCAGAAAATGAGACATGACTTACCTTACCTTAAGTAGAAAGTATTTTAATTGCAGAATAAAGCTAGTCCCTGAATTCTTACCAACCAGGCTTAAAATGGGATCCTAGCCTCATTCAGGGATTTTCTTTTAATGCCCACTTAACACTTGAGGACTGACATGACTGACAAGCTTTTTAAATTTACACTTATTACCCTGGGGCTGAATTTAAAACAGGTAATGAGAAAATACACTCTGACTGTTATTTCAGCATACAGCCTTTCAGGGAAAGTGCCAACAGTGTAAACCTCTTCTTAAACAAAAAATGGGCTTTTTTTAGTTACAGGTGAATTCAGTTTGGACAAGAGACAGCAGAATAACATTACCAGTTCTTGGCAGGTCAGATCAGAGTTAGTGGAAGTCAACACTGCTTTCCTGGATCATATCGATTTAGAGAATGCAGGAATTTGAACCTCTATGTTTAAAACTGGCATCTTTGTGGACCCAGATGTTATCGGTCTTGTGCTACTTATTCAAAATAGACAAGGGAGGTCTGTGATATTCACTGAAAGATGGTTAGTTTTATTAATTGAAAACCACTGCTTGTGAAAGTGTCTGCTTACTTCTGAATTAACAGAAACTACCTGTGTTACAGCCTACCAATGCACAGAAATGCTCTGTCTGCATTCACAAATAGCTTGCCTTATTATGGACTGGATTATTCCCCTCTGAAACTGGCGGCTAAAACAACAGCTTCTCATTCAGGATGAATGCATAACACAAGTGAAATTTCTTATAGAGCCGAATGCTCCAATAACCAGAGGACCATTATGCCAATGGACGGCTGGTTTCAGAGCAGACTTTAGCAGGACTAGAACCATAGGACTAGAACCAAAGAAGGAACCAGAGAGCTCCTGTAGAAACCTCAAATAATACAGCATTGATTTGGCAGGGCTGCATGTGTGAGACAGAGAAATGCTACGAGAAAATCTACAGAAACAGAGCAGCAGAGAGATAGAGCAAATATTGGGAGGACGTGAAGCTACTAACTAGAAGCCCTGAAAGATGCTGCTTTTGTCTAAAGTGTTCACAGAAAAAAAATTATTTGTATCTATGAATGAAGAAATTTCCATTGTTTAATTCCTGCTGTGCTCATGCTGTGCTCCGCACTTCTTTAAACAGAGTTGTGGAAAAGAAACAGAAAGAGAAAAAGAAAAAGAGCCATCTGCTAATAACACCTTCTAGAACTGCAGTTCACATGCAGGAGTAATAAATTAATGAAAATAAAGTTCACTTGCTTGTACAGCATAAGAGTTGGCAGTCATTATATTGTAACAATATTCAATATGAAGCAAGATAACCATTTAAGCTAGAAGGACAAATCATTTTGTCACAAAGAAGTTTCCAGAATTTTGTAATTGATAACAAAGAAAATCCTTTTATGACCTCGCACTAGAATCACGATTTCCATTTAGAAATAAAATAAATCCATAGAGGAACTTTTACAACTGCCAATGACACAGCATGTCTCTTAGGAAACAGTACCATACTTTAAGAAACAGTTTGCATAAGGGGGCCAAAGTATATACGCGAATTAGAGCTGTCAAATCTATATTTTAAAAAAATTGTAGAAATCTCACTAGAAATGATTGAAACTTTTCAAAAGAAAAGGATATATATATAAATTTGATTTTAACAGATGATGTTTTTGTAGATTTATTTTCCATTTAAATTATAAAACAGGGCTAGAAATCCTCCCTTTTACTCCTTCCTTTTTCATTCTTTTCAGAAATAAAACAGGAGAGAGAAAAAAGAAAAAGAGAAAAGTGGAAGTCCTTAATAAATCAGGAGTGCTAACCTGGATAAGATTCATAGTCTATAAGGTCAAACACCCTGTTTCTGCCAGTGAAATATGCAGGCTGATCAGACTAACACAGTTTACAATAACTACCACTATTTTGAACGAATAAGAAAATTATGTACCTGGGAAAACATTATCGAGATACCAAGAAAGTATTCCATAGAGAAAAGCATCAAAAAGCATCATGTTAATGGAAAAAAGAAAACTATATTCATCTCCCTCCAAGGGACTGGTTCTGATGTTACCCCACTGTAGGCCAAGACCTTGTTCTTCATAGCGTGACAAGTACTCCGTACCAAACCCAAAGGCTACTTGAGAAAGCAAACTCTGGAATAAAGGAAAAATGACATTCAGCCCTGACAGGGGGACACTTAAAAAAACCCCAAACAAATAATCAAACAAAAAATCATCACAACAACAACAAAACAAAAAACCCAGAAGAAACAAAACTTCCCCCTGCCCACCCCCGACTTTCAAGGACTGGACTTTAAAATTGGCATTACAAATGACATGGAAAAGTTGTTTTTCATTGGTCTGTAATGTTTAATTCGCTGCAGCATTTAGCCATAATAGACTGAATTCAACCTTGCCTGTACTCTCCTTAACTACTAGGCAACCATCACAGGTTTTTTTCCTTCAATAATATCTATCTGGAAAATGCTATGGGTGCATCTAGAAGTTTGCAGTGTACACCTTTGACTATCTAGGTGAAACAAAATATTTCCTGAGGGTATGAAGCAGGGCTACTATGAGTAACATGACAGAAAGTACACCAGATGATCAGGATACGGAAAACCACAGCTGCTTCCCCTGTCATGTCTGATTCTAACAACAAACTGATATAGTTTACACTTAGTTTATAACTTTATATGCTTAATTACAGCTTTGGAAGTGTTTTGTTTTCTTTTTCCTTTTTTCTTATATTTGCTAGTGCAAGAAGAGAAAACAGTTCCTTTACCTATTCTGTTAGAATGTTTGGTTAAAATGAGGAGACTGGACTTAAACACCTGCTCCCCCACTTCCTGACTCATTGGGTAACATAAAATCGGTCTGAAAAATTTTGTAAGATCATGGTTCCATCACAAAAAACAGCAAGAAGTTTCCAGCTCCCTTGACTCTTTAAGTATCTTACCTAAAATGGAAGAGAATCAACCAGGAAGCACTGCATGGAGAATGTCTACAACTTGTTAGATGAAAGGTATTTCTTATAGCATTGACACTGGGGCTCAATTGCTAACTCTTTGGTTGAGGTCAAGAAGGAATGTGAACCCGAGGTCTTTTCATCCTTAGACACAGGGTGTTAACTGGGTTATAGCACATGAGAAAGATAACTGTCCCCATTTTCTGAACTGCCTTTGTATTTATTAAACATCCCAGAAGTTAGATTTTCTTTGACTTATAAGGAAATATTAAAAAAAAAATTAGTATGCCAGTTTCCTGGAATTCAAAACTTAAAATAATTGTATTGAATTTTCTAAAAGCTATGAAGATATCTCTTGCACTAGACCTTCTAAATGCTTCCACACTCACAATCCATAATTATTTAGGCGAGATTTATAGGTCTCCTTCTCTGAGTCAAAAAAGCCAAGAGGAAGAGGTGTGCAATACTTTGTGATTCACATATGCACTTGAGAAGGGGAGCAGAGATGCCACAGAACCAGCGCAAGGCTTACTGCTAAAATCTTCAGATTAACAGTCAGATGGTCTTGCCAGACAAAGCAGACAATGTGGGGCAGGTACAAGGTGAAGTAGATGACTCCACTGCAGGCAGCTGCCAGATTTGCTTTGGAGAAGAAGGTGCTGAACAAGAAACACTGCATTATGGTGGCTGTGGTGAATGTCAGTAGGAATAGAAAGAAGACAAGTGGATTGCTGTAATGTAGCACTTGTCCATGCTGCAAGCAAAAGGAAAACAGAAAAATTTACAAGTATTGCTGCTTTCTGCTGGCAGGAAAGGCCAGAATTGCTAGCAACATGCAACAGGTAAAGAGTAATAAGCCAGTCTTTCTTGCCTAATACAACTTCTAACTCTCCCAGGTATTAGTTTCAACAACAGGTCATTACAATAACAAATCCTTTATCCCTGCTCTTGGATTATGACTTCAGGTTAGTACAACAGAATGAATAAATATCATAACTGATGGAAAACAGACATTCTGTCCCTGTCTCAACATGTAAATGATTTCAAGGGTCTGCCTCCTTTGAAACTCATGCATTTTTAATAAAGCTATTATATATATTACAATAAACTTTCATTTATCTCTTTACACCACCCCCTCAATCCACTTGCTTGATGTGCAGAAAAGACAATGTGAGGAATTGCTACAGAACATATCTTTAAAAAAGCCCACAATAAAACCACAGGAAAATTGTAATGCTTCTCTACCTGGATGTTATTCAAACAGAAGCATATCATCATCTGAGGAATCCAAGTGCAGTTTCTCAGAGATCCTTGTGAATTAAGTGACCCATTGGGTGAACTTTTATTGGCCTCTCTTCATTAGAGCTTTTGTGGACTAAATGCTCCCTCTCAAGGAGAGCAGGGACTGCTACCAATTATCTATGTAGTCCTCAAAACCAATGTTGAGACCTATTTATTAGGTCAATTTATAAATAGTTCTTAAGGGCTATAAATAGGTCTCAGCACTGTTGCAGCATCCCACTGGATCTTAGAGACTGATTTCTTTATCAACAGGGATGCAACATCTCATGAGAATGTATTTACAAAGGTGCCCCACAACGGCATAATGAATAGGGGACAGAAAGTGAATTGCAAGTACAAGCACATTCCTCTCTGATACTAATTATCTCCTGATTTTTAATTAAACTAGTGTGGCAAATAAAGTGAGCTTTCTCTATCCACCCAAGTTGCAATGGAAACACCAGGAACTACAACTCATCAGGACATGCTGGCAAGACAGAACAGCTCAAACCTTGACTATGTATTTATACCAATAGGAGTTCCCCACATCAGAAAAGATGCAAGGGTATTCTACCTTATCAAAATGATACACATTTATATAAAATATAGCAGCAAACTCTCAGTATAGAGCTTAGTTCTCAGCTAGTGAAGAGAATAGGTAGTTCTCAGAGAGCGCATCTGAACTGTCTGGAAAAGTTAAAAAAATTGTGTTTTTTATAGGAATTCTGAATCAGTGGAGCAAAAGGTGGATTTTTTTTTTTTTAGGTTTTCCTCAAAGTTCTGCTCTTGCAGTCTCTTTTCCCATTGAAATAGTTGCACAGTTTCTAAGCAAATAAGCATTAGATACTAAAATTTAATCACATATAGTGAATTACAAGATTAAAATTGTGCAAATAATTATCTCTTTGATTTAAAGCAACAATTATTATTTATTGGGAGATCTGCATCTGCCTACAGGAAATACAATACACAGAGTAACCAGCCTGATGCATTTTCTATGAGGGATCTCACAATAAATCTTTACTAGTGAATTTATTGTTCTGTCTCTGCCAAGCGCTGATGCTGTTATGAGGTCTGCTTAGAAGAATGTGCCTGCTACGTGCTGTGGTCAGGACAGGCCTCCACCATTCACATATCTCAACCAATGGCTGCTATTCTTTCTCAACAGCAAACTGGTATCAGGAATGCAAACACGAGTGAGTTTGAGAGTAGCAATCCTTACCATAATGAGAGCTGTGAGGAGGAATGTGCTCACAGCCATCATGGAAAAGCTGTCTAGGAACCAAGTGCACCAAATCACACCGTTGGTTATGCCCCTGTTCTTCATGGCCTCTTTCAGACGCATTTCCTTCTCCAGCACTATACTCTTCACAGTCATGGACACTGAATATATCCAAGCTAGCACCACGAAGATGGGAAAGGCGCGGTTTAAGGTGATCATGAAGCTACCAAATCAAGAAGGAATAAATTAAATTCAGGTAAAACAGAGAAATAGTAGATGAAAAGCAAAAATGAAAAGGAAAAGGAGTGGGGAAGAGTGCATTAATTAAATACAGAGCTGCAAATTCTCAGGCCAAACATCAATAGCATTTCACTAGTAAACCTTACAAGCATCCTAAATATTGATAAAGTAATGGTTTCTGCATTCCCATGAGACAGAAAAATGTTATTTCTATTTTACAAAGAGGTTCTAAGGGTTATTGAAGGCTACAAAATACTTGTTGCCTCATGAAAATACATCTCTCTTCACAGTGAATTTCCATAATGCTTTTGCTATGATCTACAAAGAATATTTTAAGACATATGTTAACATTAACAATATGAGAGTGTCACTGTTTTTCTGCTCCCAAGATTCACTGACAAGTGAAATAAACAAATCAGTCATTAAAAGCATCACGTGCTGTCAGCAAGGCTGCTGAAATTCATACAAACCATGAGTCAGGGTGTTGGATCTAGCTGAGATAGAGTTAATTTTCCCACAGCAGCCCTCACAGTGCTGGGCTCTGCATGGATATCTAGAAAGGTGTTGATAATACACCAGTGTTTTGCCTACTGCTGAGCAGTGCTGGCACAGCATCAGAGCTGTCTCTGCAACATTCCCACCTCACTAGCAGGCAGAGGGTGGGCAAAATCTTGGGAGGGGACACAGCCAGAACAGTCAACCCAAACTGACCAAAACGGTATTCCAAATTGCTCAGATATAAAATCTAAGAAAAAGGAGGAGAAAGTGGTGGGTATTTGATATTTACAACATCTGTCTTCCAAAGCAACTGCTATGCATGCTGAATCCCTGTTTCCCAGGAAGAAGCTGGACATTGCTAGATGGGAAATAATGAATAATTTTGGGGTTATTTTTTGTTTTAGCTTTAGTAAAGAGCCTTATCTTCACCTACGAGTTTTTTTCCATCTTAATTTCTTCTCCCTTCTTGCTGAGGAAGAGGGTGATAGGGAGGCTTGGTGGGCACCTGGCATCCAGACAAGGTCAATTCACCACAGCCCTTGGCACCCAATAGGCCGAGCCAGAGGCAGTTTTCTATTAAGCACTCCACAGTTACAGGAGTTATGAAGCAAGGTCCTGTGCAGGACACAGCTTGTCAGCTGCACTGTTTATCTCTTTATTTTGCTGAGTCTGGGAACACATTAACATCAAAAATGTCTCCCTGGCATTGATGGCCTTGCTGTGCCAGGGGAGTTATCTTGTGACGAAGGTGAGGGAATACATCTCCCTCTCCCTTGTTAGGATTAATGTGGATGGTTTTATTTTTCAGGCTCCCAGGATACTTGTTCATCCTTATGTAAGCTGTTTAATACTACTAATTAACACTGCTAGTATTATGGGGTTTGTGGAATCAGGTGTTGATTGTTTAAAGGCCAGAAGCTCATAGTTGCTAAAAGCAAGGAGCAAAAAGTCTTCAGATTCCTGAGCTCTACAGAACTACATTTTTGCCAAACATTATCAAAGCTACATCAGTGTCAAAACAAAGGGAAAATCTTCACTTTTTCACCTAAAATTCCTGAAAAGCAATCTGTTCTGGAAAAACAAAGCCATGCTTTTGTGCTGTAGCCCGGGGCATGCTGAGTTTTGCCTGTTGGTGGACTGTCCTAGGCCATGCACAGCACAGCCTACAGGTCACCATGAGGGTGCCACTTTCCTCACTTAAGCAGGGTCTTTGCAGAGGCCATCACTGAATTTGGAGATCAGCCCTGAACTGTACGTGGCTACTGCAGGCTTCAGAGAACTTTTGCACTGATGGGGTTTCTGCCTCTGTGGTATTCTCAGTGGGGAAGAAATAGACAGCAGGCTTGCCAGGGTGATGTTTTGTCAGACCAAAACATGATGACTGATGGGAATGTCAGGTCAATCTATGTGTCTGCAATTTACTTTTATCAGAAGTATTAGCATTTTGCCTGCACAGAGCACACTGCCAGAATTATGAAAATATTTCTCTAATGCTTTTGGGGTTTTTTTGAGGGAAAATTATACCAGGGCAGCTGGAGTACCAAAGACTTCAGCACTGGAGCAGGCACAACGTGAACAGGGAAGAAAATTGGAAGAAAACTGCTGTTTTTAAGGGGCTAGAGTATTGAGTTCATTTTAGGCCTGGACACTGGGTAACAAAGGCCAGATTGGGATCAGGGGTAGAATCTTGGCAAAAGTGGCTTGTGGAGTCAGAGTTATGACAGGATAAGGAAAAAACCAAATTAATTCAGTTGTGTGTCAGTATTTAGACCTTAGAACATTCATAACTTGTGACTGAGAATCTTAAACCATCCAGCAATCCATGTATTCAATACAATTAAGAAAAACTGCTGTTACTCACATATCATCCACAAAGCATGGATATGGCATTTGCTGCAGATAAATTCCCAATGGCACTTCAGTGCTGGTCTGTGTCTTTATAATCCCATGCTCAATCATGTCTTGGAGATATGCAAAGCCTCCCCAGATATAACGTAAATCATCCACAGGATCAGCTCTTGGACCAGGATCCCAGTACCTCAAAATAAAATTCACATGGAAATCATTTGGGTATGCACTGACTATAGGTAAGGGTCATGGGACAAATAAAAAAATAAATAAACAAACAAATAAAATGTTGGCAAATGAAATTGTAGGGGCACTGCCTGGAATTGTCTTTTCTAGACTTTGGTCTATCAGACCATATTGCTTAAGAAAGTGGAAGGCTCTTCTTTTTCTATTCATTTCCTCTGCACTGACTTGGAATAGCAATTTTGGCCAAAAATGTAGATAAATTAGACATTTAGCAGAGTAATTTTTCTAGGATAGAAATAACTATATTTTGAATATGGTATCCTTGAAGATTAAACTGGAATAAGTGGATTGCAGATACCATTATACTCTTCTGTAGACAATCCTGAGAAATTGTATCCCTTTAAGTCTATCTGATGGGGACTTGAGGAGGAACAGCAGAGAACTTCTGCTGTCCAGATGGAGGAGAGCTGAGTCACAATCCATGTAGGACTTCCTTGTCTGTCTTTCTGAATGGTGGGGCCATCCAAAAACGGAAGCAGGTTACTGAAGAGATTCTGAGCAGAGTCATTCTTTTGCCTTGTATTCCTGTACCTACCCACTGCTTGGCTTGTCACAAGAATGATACCATTCATGTTAGTACTGGTAACTGAGATGGATTCTGTGCTGTACTACAGAGTAACTATTAGCAAATAAAGTTGGATTTCATGCATACATCCAACAGAGGTTATAACATCCTTATGTGTCTCACATTTATGTTACGGCAGGCAAGAACTGACAAGTAACAATCGGGTAAGTACCTGTCTTTGATCTTGTTTGTTTTCTCCACTGCGTCTATGTCCATTCGGATCTTGTATGTCACATGTGGTGGGAGATTGCTGGTTGTAGGTTCTAAGTCTGGAAAGACCACAGCAGCCCATAATTTGTTTTCCTCCAAGAGATAAAGGGCTTGAGGAGTCAGTTGAGTTTCATCAAGATAACCTTCAAATTTATCCAAGGTCAAACACTACAAATAATTACAAAGAGAAAAATTGCACAGGAATAAAGTAATAAGAGGTATACATTAAAGCAAACACCAGTGGTTGAAAACAGAAAAGGAAAGTAGGTTCAGCTGGAAGTGTTGTTATTTTCAGCTTTATGATGAAACTATTAAAAGTTGACTCTCTCCTCCCTTCTTCAGCCTAGGAAATGCATGAGTGAATACTAGAGAGCTAAAGGATGACTGATCTGTAAGAAAAGAACATTGGCTGCAGACTTCAGATGAAAAGCACTTTGCCAAGTGAAGCACTGGGAAAAGTCAGAGCATACATTTAAATTTTAATGTCTCTTGGGTATTTTGCCATTTATTCCTACGTAACACCAGACAAGTGATTTATCTAACTGGTCATATTGTGTCCCTGCTGACTTAAGCAAACTGCCACTTTTATTGGCCATCTCAATGAAAAAAAAAAAAAAAAAAAGTCTTCTTTCTTAGTCTCTGTCATTACCACAAACTGTATTCTTATCAATGCATATACAAGATAAAAATTCATCAAAACCTAAGTTCTTTATGTTCTCCATTTAAGACCATTGTAAAAAATAAAACAAAAGATTGTGAATGCTATAAACTGCAGCATTAGTTGTCTGTAAAACACAGATTTATGTTTAGCTTCTGCCCTTCCGAATTGGCAAAATATTTACAGAGTAGAAGTATTTAACCCCTGATGGATTGCAAAGATACTTATTGAATTCTTTTGCTTCATAAAATTCCAACCGGCTAACTTGATTGATCTTATCATCTTGATCATTTCTTGCAAGACAATAACAAAAAATTAGTCCACATCAAAGAGCTCATACCGGGTAACTTGTTTTTTAACCTTAAATACTCCTTTATTTAACCCTTCCCTGAGGGAAAGCATGCTATGTTTCCTTTAAAATTTGTACTATCACAGCTTAAAGGGATCTATATGAAAACCTATTTTTAGTTCACAACAGAACAGTGGTTAAAGAGATAACACTATATTGTGGCTTTTTTCTTCCTGGTGTTGTAGGTGTTCATTTTCCCTTTTGCTTCAGAAAACTAAAATATGTAGAATTTCATATCAGAAAGCAAAATAAGGCAGAAAACTTTGCATGCCAGAAGAGAAATAAAATCAGACTGATTGCTCATGTTGCATTAATTTTTTTGGGATACATTTATCCCATATGATTTTAACTGAGTTTAGGAAGTCAGTTCAGTTTTTGCAAAAGTGGCAATGTGTGCATAACAAACACCTCCTGTGGAACTGTGTCTTTGCAGGGTCTGCAGGATTATTTGTGGCTTCTTTATCGGAGGAATTATTTTCAAGATACTTATTTCAGTTGCAGAAGAACTCAGCCAGCTCTCCAGGGCATTCTGTGAGAATGATACTGACAAAGTACTGATAGCAACTAAACTTGTCTAGATTTTCGCTGCAGAAGAGACAGGGCCTGGAGCGGGCTGAGGAGCAGCACAGGCTCTCATTCAGGGGTCCAGTAAAGGAAGCTGCAAGTGTTCAAAACAGAAAACACAAATGCTTATATATCTTCTCCACGAGTAGAGTGAAACCAAAGCTTGTATAAGAACACAGGCCAAGACAGGAATGTTGGAATAATTCACACAGTTTGAAAGTGAAAAGACATTTCATATAGTAATCTATGAGCCAAAATTTAGAATTTATTTATCTTAACACAAATTGCATTCAAAACAAAGGCTGTATGCTCTACCTAGGCGTTTCTTTTCCCCCAGTGAATTTGAACTCAGTTTGTGTCTTCATAAAGCTCACTATATCAAAATTGGCTTATCATCTGCTTGGGGAAATTAATTTCAAATCTCCTCCCAGTAATTATTTAACAATTTTACATGTTCAGTGAAAATGGGAAACCCAAAATCAAAATAATAAGAACAGGTTTGGAAGACAAAACTGGAGAATAATAAACGTGAAGAGGTGACTGCGTAGCTCTCACTAACAGTTTAGCTGTTCTGTGGCCTAAGGTGATCAAAGGGAAGAACAGGAAATTCTCGGGGTGGTGAGGAGGAGCAGCCACTGCATAATTTGTGGGATTCTCAGCTGCATCAGAGTTTGCAGCAGAGACTTGGAGTCACCAAAGATAGGTGCTAGCAACACACCTGTCCTTATTGCATACTATGGCGGCAAGGAGCAGGCTATTTCCCAAAGGGAGCTATTTGTTGCCATTGTGTTTGGCACAGTAGAAAAACATTCTCAAGTGCTTACAACTCCCTGTAAACAGCAGACTTTAAAGAATAAGCTCATTACAAAGGACACAAAGCTCATTAGGACACAAAGATCTATTACCAGGTACAGAACTGTTCAGATATTATTGATGTCACAGCACTGACCTGCTGCATGCAGTATACTTCACTCAGTTTGACAAGAAATAATTCTGCTAACGTGATCCAGAAAGATCATTAAATGAATCAGCAGAGCTTTGTGTGAAGCCTTTATTGTTCCTTTTTCTACTAGCTGTAGGGAGGCAGATGAACTTTCAGTTTGTGCCTTCTTGCAAGGGACAAATGGTCTTTTGGACCAAACTGTATTGAAATTAGGAGTTAGGCTTAGTTTTGTTGCCTATAACTAGTACAAATTTTTGCTCAAAAATCCTCAGAATGCACCAGTGAAAACAATATGCTAAAGAAGAGAGGTAAAGATGACAGGAAAGAGACAGCCATCTGTCAGAAGTGACCACAGAACAAGTAGAAACTCCTTCATTGGATTCAGTGGAATTTTGATCAGGTGCTTAAAAACCTGCAAGAGAATTTACCAAAGAACTGTTAGTTTCTCTGCTCCTGACCTTGCTGAAATTAGGGGACTCTTGGTTATTAATACTTACAAAAAACATTCCTTTGAGGTTTTGAAATCACTTTCTGCCTCTCAGCATTGAAATGTGTTCAGACATTCAACCAATATTTTGAATAAAGCATTTGAAGATCATCAAATTTAAATTTTCTTTTAATAAGAAGTATTTATGTACTCATGGAACCGTATTATTCTAAACACATGCTTTTAATAATGAGATTTAACTTGCCACAAAGATTTTATGTTTTTAACTTTCTTGTCTTTTACCACAGACCCCAGTACTGCCTAACTGGTTTGAAGGTATCCTCTACAGCTATTCCCTGAAGTGGCAGGGCTAAATTTACCTGCAAATACTGACTGAGCAAACGCAGAACTTGGTCTACAGCACTGAAGATGTTCCTCCAGTCAAAGTCCACCATTCCCTTCTCCCGGCTCCTTGAAGGTCCATTGTGGAGGAAGTTGATTATATGTTCTGCAGTGAAGCCTTCTGCACCCATCTGGCTGTTCAGGAATTCCCTCACTGTAGGGTGCTTCAGAGAGTCCTGAAGAAACATATCATGACGGCTTTGCCACAATGATTGTCTTTCCATGCCCTGTTTAGCTAGAAAGGTTTCCATTTCCATAATTCTTTCAATACATGAACAAGGACAAAAGGGTATGCCAAGAAATCAATTTTACAAATGGGTAATTGCATAACTGGATGTGTGATCTGAAGAATGGATGAAATTTTTCCATGACTATTTATTGCATTCTTTGCTTATCAGCAAGAAGATAGATGTTATAAAGGTCTAATACAATATAGAAAAATGAGGAAACCAAATATTTTTCTAGTATGGACTGCTTTATAAACTTGCTACAGAGAGTAATTGCAACTGATCAAAGTCAAATTTAATGATGCAGAAATAAGCAATTTCCCAATTGTTTGGCCCAGAAAAAGTATGGTCTTACTGCCTTCTTCGTCTATACAGAATTCAAGAAAATCAAGTTGTCTGTTCTTGAAAAACATTTGGGGAGGCAGGGAAGCAGCAATTGCTGCCTTTATTAAGAAATCATTAGGCAGATTCTTGACTGCCCAAATCTGGGGTTTTGCCACAGGGATGCTGTAATGCATCTATGACTTGCCTTCAAACCAAGATCAGCAGTCAAGAGCCTTAAAGGCCACAGCTTCCTTGCCTGTGCTTCTGGCCAAACCTTTCAAATTAATTGTCTTCTCCATTAATAAAAATAAAAGATGGTGAAAGGCTGCTCTTACTGAGGATCTTTGATAAGTTATAACATACACGGATCATATTCATTTGGAGGCTGTTTTGAAAGAAGTACCACAGCTGAGGTCCTACTTCCTCCCAAGCTTTGGTCAACAGTTGGAGACGTTCAAGTTCCTCAAAAGTGGAGTTTGCCTGATGAAAAACCAGTAGATAAGAGTGTTAGAAATCTAAGGAGATTGATAGAATTTATGATTCATCCAGGATTTGGTGACAGGGGAACTCCTAATCTAGACAGCTGTAGTTTTTACCTTTTAAACTTAACCAACTTGTTCAAATAGCAGAAATTTTAATAACCACCAGAAAAAGAATCTGTAAAATCCAGCCAGAATCAAAGTCACTTAGGATAAAATTCTGTGGTATTTGTAATGGAAAAAACAATTGCACATTAACCCTAGTTAACGTCAATTCCTTTAAATACTCTGATTTTCAGTAGAATTATTTAGTTTTTCTCCTTGACTATTTCTCTCCAGTAAGAACTAATAAGAGAGATGATGATATGAATAGATGAATGAATGGAAGGTAGTTGGAAAAGACAGATATTCCCATAGCTACAATATTAAGACCTGAAATGCTGAGCTGCTGTAAATCTGATGTTTTTCTGTGTGAACTCTGAGCAGCAGTTCTGTGCCTTGTACAGGTCTCTAGAGTAGTGAATTGCTGGTTATGAAGTGGCCAAAACCTGGGTCATCTGCTGAACTGCAGAATTTGATTGAACTGCTCAGATTAATTTCACTGAACTTCAAGCATTTTCCTGAAGAGTCTAGGCTCCATCCTATTTTAATGAAGTGAAAATTCTTCATGATTTCAAAAGATAAAATAATAAATCAAGATGTTGCTATTAGTTTGCAATATCTCAGTGCTAGTTCTCAATAAGCTTTTCCAAGCCTCACAGTTGCCCCATTTAAACACTTAATGGCACAGAGCTGCTCACATTCCTCTCTCTGTAAAATAAATATTACTATGCTTATTAGTGTAAATGCTTACAAATAAAAAAAGCTGCTTGGGCGAGCTGGAAAAAGCTGGATCAAGATGGAATCAGTGAAGACCTGTGTCCTGTTTTTTAAACAAAGCACCTGTCCTTCCTCTGAGGAGCATCAGAACAAATGGAGTTTTGAGAAGAAAATGATTAGGCTCAGGTAATTGAGTGACTGTTTTTCAAAAGATGTTTCTTGAGATGCAACTTTTTAGAAACATACATTTTTGTATTTCAGAACTTCTTACATTTTTTATGATTTCCCGTACAGAAGGTGAATCAGGAGTGAAGAGAATTTTTCCCATCAGCAGGGGCTTCACAGCACTCCAGGCTATTTTGGTTAAAGGGTTTGATTCCAAGTTCTGGATCAATGCATTACAAAAGGGTGCTAAAGACAGAAAGAAAGACAGTCTTTATGTAACCTTACTAAAATCCTATCACACATAACATCCTGCAGGGCTTTTTAGGGCAGTACAAACAGTTTGAATGTGAATGAGATTAAGCACATTCTGCAATGCAGAAATACAATGACTGAATGGATAGAAAAGACTTTTAGTAGATATTGGAATTGCAAAATATGCTATGGAAATTGGAAAAGCAAACATAAATAACCATTTGAAAGTTGCTGTTATTTACATGGTATTTCAAATGGAAGGAAATGAGACAGCTCAGAACTCACTGAGCAGTCTGAGCTTTATTTGCTTTACTCCTAATGACTTAGCTCCTTTGTATTGTTGTTGATACTAACACAAAGCTGATCCTGCAGGCTTAGATGATGAACTCTAGAACAGTTCAGAACTGGATCCTACAATAATTTAAAATTAAACATTTTGATGTATTTTTATCTTACTCCTGCACTATGAAGTAATTAGTTTACTTGGATAGCATTCAATTAATTTGTTCCCTGGCTGAAGAGATGGAGTACTGGGCTTTTTACAGGTCTTTGGAAGTTTCAGACATAAGTAGAGCCAAGTATTAGCACAAACAGTGAAAGGCAGGAATCTCTGTAAGCAAACTGCTCATCTGTACTTTGTAACCATACAGTCATATCTGTCAAAGTTGAAGGGACACACAACTACCAACTATAACATTAGTGGTAGTACAGAAAAAACTGCTGGTGAGCTCAGTGTAGAGAAAAACTAAATAGCAAACAGAAGGGAACATCATAAAAATACAAAACAACAAATGGTAAAAATTTGGTTCTTCTTCTATTATGATAGGAGGAAATAAATAGTGAGGTAATAAAAGCAACAGAAATTGTTAAATTGAAATATTTTCTATGTAAAATGTAATCATGCTGCAGAACGTTACTGCTACAAAACAGATGTACTTTTATACAGGAAGATAACAGCCACCATTGTATCAAATTTACTATTATTTGAAAGGAGTGATTTTAAAATTCCTGTGCCCCAGGCCATCAAATAAGTCAAGAGAAAATATAAAGTTTAGGAAAATATTGGAGAAAAGTAATTCCAGAATGCCACACTGTCTTTCCCTGAACTCTCTTCAGGGGCATCTTGTTCTTTCTGATATCAGTAGCATATAATAGAAGATAAATCAGAGGGACTGCCTTGATTATGATCGTGCCTATATTTATGCCTCCATATTACAAGAAAATGTGTATTTCTGTCAGATGTCAATTCCTAGATTTCCCAGCTATGAAGTAAGTATGAAGTAAAATAATTTCACCTGACTGTAATTTCCTGAATCAATTGCTTTAAAATGTTATTTATAAAAGCAATGTTCTATTCTAGTACTTGAACATAAAGTGCACCTCTCGACAGTCTCTTAATGGTTTGGTGGAAAAACTTACTGGTTGTATTATCATAAAGATAACCAGATTTCTTCCTTGTTGAGTCAATCCCCAGGAAAGCTTTGTAGTTGTTATCTTCATACCAGTTGAAGGAAAGCACTCTGGATCCACCTCCTTCTGGGTAGCCACAGAAAAGATCCGACAGGGAACTCACCAAGTGGCCTAAGGATTCTGTCCTTCCACCTTGTACAAATGGCTGCAGAACCCTCAAAAGGTCCTGAACACTTGGCTTCCTGGCCAGCTGCAGTAAGACAAGACTTGGTTAATCGCAGCCCTCAAAGCAGGTAAGTATCTGTTGAGGTTGCAGCTGTGCCCAAATGGTAAAGTGTGAATGCAATCAGAACCTCATCTTTTCATCTCCTCTGCCCTGGTCGCAGGCACCATTTTCAGTTCTTGTTCTTTCATATCTTTTCATATTCTGAAGAAAAGAATACACTTGAGAATTGCCAATGATTATGTCCACATTTATTTTGGAATGAGAGAAGAATGAACTTTTAAGGAATCAGCTCTTTCCCCACAAATCAATTTTCTCTCTGGTAAAACAGGTAACTGGGACATAAAAACAACAAAGGAAAACAAGGACTAAGAGCTATGCAGAAAAGTGATGTAATCCATTATTAAACTACTTACCTTTTGCACTGCTTGGGAGACATTAGATAGCACTCTCCCCCAGGCCTTCAGGTCAGCACCTGGTGAGTTTCTGTCCAACACAGTGGGAAGCTGTGGATGCATAAAAAATAGAGATGAGCTTCTACATGACAACAGTTATAACAATGAGAAGAAAATCCAAATGGCATCTCTGTAGCTCTAATTCTTTGAGTTATTCTGAACAATATCTTATAAACCTGTCTTGTAGGGTGACAAATCCCATACCCATGTGCAGACATACAGTAGTCTGTGTAAATGTTCTTTCTAATGCAAAGCTGAAACAAACATAGGCCACTTAAAATATATCTTGGGATTCGTTCTACTCATCTAAGCCCACTAAGACAAAAGGTGCAAAAATGGAGGACGAATGCAGGAACTGGGACATCTGAGAAGTTGCTTCTCACAGAGGCTATTCTCCTAGTAAGATACACAGACTCTTGTTAACTTCCAAATTTAGCTAAGATTTGAAACAGAAGCCCCCACTTGCCATGGAGATAAATAATTAGTAGAACTTTATATTTCGGAGATTTCCTGATTTTGCACAGTCTGGTCCTCACTGTCTGTTAAACGTGAGAGAAATCATTACTTTCCCAAACTGCCTTTTCAGTAGAAGTCAACATTTTATTTATCAGTGACTTCAAAGAAACAGGTGGCCATGCTGTGCTGTCACATACCACTTTGCATCACTGCATCCTTCTTTGTCAGCTGTCTAAAGAATCACATATGCACTTGGAGCTGGCACTCTTGAAGCTTTCTCAGGCATTTCTTCTGCTATTACAACAAAATATAAAGCTGGACTTATGGATAGCCAGAATGTGATATTTATGAGACAAGCCCCTAAAAATCCTTCCCCAAAATGCCTATACACCCTGCTGATTGCTTGCCATTGCCTTCAATCAGTAGGTGGTTAAGAATGCAGAAGACAGCTGCACTGTGTAGGTACCTGGCAGGGTGTCAAAAGGCAAGAGTATTTTATGGAAAGCTCATGTTAGCATGCTCTGATCTGTCAGTTGATGTTCAGACAGGAAGAATACATGCAGGGCTTCAAAATACACTTTTCTTTGTCCCCTAAAAGGAGCCAGTCTCTGCAAAGATTATACAGTGTTCTTGGAGCACCTGTCTTAACCTGGTCTTTCTGAAACTCTGAGGAACAGGAATTGTAAACCTGTAAAAAAGGTAGTGAATATTCACATGAAGTCCTCAAATACTGTAGTAATTATTCTCTGCCACTTCTAGCAAGCATAAGATACATGAAAACATAAGACAATATATTTTTAGGAATGGAAAACAGTGGCTCTCAGAAGGTGACCACAAATGCTTATCAGGGTTGGTAGAATCACATGGGCACAATGACTATCAATGCTACAATAATCAAATTGTGTTTTGCTGGTGTGTCAATACAGCTCCTGGCATCCTCTGTTCCCAGTTTTGGAAAACTCAGAGCTGAACAAAATCCATATTAAATTAATCATAGTGCCACACTGCTGTGGCAGAAGAGTCCAATCAATACTTCCAATGCAATTTTAGGAGTTTTTTATATATCCTGCCTGCTCCTATAAAGCAAACTGACAATGTGATAGTTTCATGAGATTACATTACAAAGTGAAAAACAGCAAATTAAATTCAGTGTTGAAAAATGCAAAGCGTGATCATTGGGAAAACAAACATGAAAGATATATACACCGTGATGGACACTTAAGTTTGCTACCACGAGGAAAGAGACCTTGGAGCCTTTATTAAGAGTTCTCTGAAAGCACCACCCCAGAGTGCAGAATACAAATGAAATACTGGAAAATAAGCCATTTTATATTTATTTATTCAATATAATGAGTATTTTATGATATATTTTAAAGTAATAATATTAACCTATGTTTATACATATATATAAAGAGGCATAATATCTTTATACTAAACCAAGGCTACAGAAGTGGTTAATTTATAGTAAGGTCACAGTAGAAAAAGGAACACAAAGAAGGGCAAAGAAAATGAAGAGAGGTAAGGAAAAGCTTCTACAGAAAGAGTGATGAAAGCCAGCACAACTTCCTAGTTTGGTTGGTTTGTGTTTTTTTAAAATGGTTCACATGGCTATGCCAACTCAAGCTGCATCATGACTTTGACTGCAACACAAAATTCTGTCATGCTGGACAGAGCAAAGACAGAACGGGCTGTATTGGGTATTTTCAGAGTCCTCAGGAAGGTCCCTTTAGGTTTTGTCACACACTGTTTTGCTACACAGACTGGAAAGATCACATGATATTTCAACACAAACTCTGATTTTAAAACTGCATTTAATCTCTTAGTTCTGCTGTACTGTGAATTTCATCTGTTTCATCCCAAAACATATTCAGAACTATCTGGTGTCCTGCTGGTAGTAGGTTAACAATCACACATAAACTAAGATCACTTGGAAAATTGATGATGTATTACAAAAAAAAAAAATAATTCTTGAAGGGCAATGAAATATAAGAAAAAAAAAAAAGGAAAAAAAATTGTGTATACTTACCAGCTGAAATAGCTTAAAGAAATCAACATTTGCATACAAGACATCTTCTACTCTTTGAAGACGGTCCTGGGACAGGGCAC
This sequence comes from Sialia sialis, assembly GCA_009812075.1. Classification (NCBI taxonomy): domain Eukaryota; kingdom Metazoa; phylum Chordata; class Aves; order Passeriformes; family Turdidae; genus Sialia; species Sialia sialis. The sequence goes on along the minus strand of VRYO01001717.1, from coordinate 13,660,318 downwards.
ACATGGCCTTGTGTACCGAAGGGAGACCTCTTCGGCTGCTGAAGATGATAAAGCGGTCCAGGAGCATCTCACTGCAAGCAATGTCCTTCAGAGTCAAGTTAGGGACACCATAGGCAAACTGCAACCAAAACCAATATTTCACTTACTATTATGAAACTTGCATACTGCTCAGGAACAATTTAAAACTTACTGAAAGTGGACAGTTTGAGCTCAGCCCCTGCTAATATTTTAATGAATGGCAGAGAGATGTGGTCAGCTGAAGCATTAACCCTTGAATCACCTTCACTTGATTTTATGGTAGATCACCTTGCCTTCAGACACATTTTTTGTCTTCTCATTTGCCAGTTTTCCTTTCATTGCAAAAGTACCTGTGAGTCATCCTCCCCTCCTCAATGTCATCTAAGCACCCCTGGAGCCATGCCACCTATCCTTGCGGCTAAGAAGGGATAGTTGCAGCTTGCTTGAGATTATTTGCACAGGACCAAGTGATGGTACTACATCACTCTACCTTTTGTGTTCAGGTTAGTTATATTTTTGCTGTTAATTGCTCTAAGAAAAAAAAAAAAGACCAATACCTCTGATTCTCAAGTTTGATTCCTCTCAGCATTCTGTTTCAGTTATGACTATTTCACTACAATGCATCCCACAGCCATTATTCATTATCACTCTGCATAGGCACATAGCCAGGATTTACAAAGCCATTTTACATTAAATCCCACCCATTTACTAATCACCACTTCTAACATAAACATGGAACAAAACGCCCAAATTTTATCTTTAGTGTTTGACTAATGAGAATGCATTAGTTTGTAGTTAAACCAATATAAATGCATAATAACTCTATAGAAATCAGTAGATTTACATGGGATTTACATTTTTTTTATGGAATACTCTTTGTTTACTTACTGTACAATGTACAGAATACATGGAAATATAATAAAAAGTAGCCCTGGAAATTGCTTATAAGCTAATGTTCCCATTCTCTGTCCATCTCCTTTCACAGTGCAAATTTAAGGAAAACAGCACAGCACACCTGATGACGATAAATGCCTACTTGTTTGAGATGAACACAGTCTTTCAGACAAGCAAGAACTATGCACTGACACAATGTCATCAGAATAAATTAATTTAATAAGCTGCACAAGAAAGAAATTGTCAAAATCTACCCAGAAAATAATTTTCTTTAGAAAAATAATCTGCTGAGTATTCCAGTCTTTAAGACACATAGACTGAAGAAACACACCACACCTATACTAGGTCAGACAGAGCTGCATATTTATTTCTTATCTAAGGAGATTAGGAAATTCATAATTATCAAAATTTTATATGTGCAGATCTTTTACAGTTAGCAGCTAAGGCTTGTTTGGTAGTGCCTGTAAAGAGAATATTAAAAAACACAAAAGAATGAGAAAAAAAATCTATTTAGTCGTTTTGGAGCATGGATTTAAAGTATTCTGAGGAGTTATTCATTAAGAGTTTCATCTGTCAGAAGCTATCAACCGAAGTGTGGCTCTGGAAAGTCAGTGTCCAGAATATGAAAGGCAGAGGTGGAGAGATCTAGAATAACATTGTATTTTATCTGCCATGACTGCCCTGAGTTTCAATTTATGGAGTTGCATTTGATAAAGAAGAAAAGACCTCTGAATTACACAATTTTATTTTGGAATTATGATGCAAAAAAAAGGATGTGAATTTCTAGAAGTATCTGAGAGGCCCTATCATCACTACAGCTGTACTGGTATAAAGGCCTTGTTAACCCAAATTAGACAGTGTGGAGAGAGGCAGAATGCACAAGAAGAAATTCAACTGACAGATCCAGTCTGTCTTGCAAAAAATCTCAAAAACCACACAGTTCTGCCCTCCCTCAAACTGGAACAGTTGAACTGGAATTAAGTTGTTTATGTCAGTGAAACAGTTTGCGTATTTTCTTGGTCACATGTGTCCTGGCGATGTGTGTAGTAAGAACAGAATTTTTTAGCCATACATGCTGCATTTGACATTGTCCTCCTCAGGCAGCATCAACTGCAATCAACTGGGCTGCACAGGAAAGCAGCCTGGGAGCCCTGATTTGACTTGTGAAATGAGGAAACAATGACATTAACATCACTGAGAAGGCTAAACACAGAAAAAAAAGAGTTGTTATTTACAAACTAACTGGATTTCAATAATGTTCATGAACAGATGGGATTAGAAAAACATCAAACCTCCGCCCTACCAATTTTTACAGTAGGCTATGCTGCTGCCAATCTTTCCTGAACTTCTTATTGTGTTTTAACATCAGTTTCTTATCTTTATCTTAGAATGACTCAAAAAAACAGGCCCTCAGAGGGAAACTTCAATACTTTTTTTTTAAAAAATCAATGTGTCACTGTTTAGCCAAAGCTGGCAAGAATGAAGTCCAAATTATTTTTTCAGCTAGTTGGCTGTTTGATCAGGTTTAGCTTTCAGTTCTGTGTGTCATTTCCTGACTCCCAGGCGGCTCAGACCTAGATCTCCAGCCAGCTGTTGGCAACAGTCAGGCTTTTGTAAACAAGTTGCTTTCAGGTTGATCAGCTCTGTGCCATCAGCAGTAGGGGGAAGGGGTGTACAGAAATATGCAGGCTAACAGAGGGCAGAGAAGCAGGAAGAACTGGAGATGAACTATCATGGCTGAGAATTAAGATAACCATAGAACTAGGGTCAAGTCATGACCCTGAAACTTCCACCTCAACCAAGCAACTTGCTTATCAAGAAGGGCTATTGGAATGAAGCAAATTATCTCCCACAGCAAATGCAGTGTTCAATTCCGACTAAAATAATTGTCTGGCATCTTTAAAATTGAGATTGTTTTTTCTGCACCATTTTCACCTGAAAGGAGTATTCACAGTGCTTTCTTTCCTCATAACTGTAAATCAGCTCTGGTGAGATGATCTTGTATCCCTGTAATTACTGCTTTCAAGGAAATGGCATAGAGGGCAGCAAAAGTTATTTAACACCAGATCTTCCCCAGCTTCCTCTAACCAATATTCAATTTCTTTAATTTCCAGCATAAAGAGAACTACATCTCTTTCTACATCAGCACAGAAAATACAGCAGAAAGATACCACAATCCAGCAGGTTTCAAACTTCTTTTTGGTGATGGTGTTGAAAACCTCAGTCCTGCATACACTAGCAAGCAGAATTTTTAGCAGTAGATGAATGAATGCCACGGGAGCTAATAGAATTTAACACAGCAGCACTCAGTTCTCCTGACACAGCAGACCTCTGGTGTAGAAAAGGTTAGGGATGAATAGGGAAAGAGAAACCCAGCAGGATATCTGTATTTATTCTCCTTTCATAAGCAGCAAGGAAGCAAATTTTCAACATCTCAACTGACATGGAAATGTGAAAATACATAGGATGTATCAATTGACAGTGGTTTGGTACGATCTTGTGGTTTTGCTTCATGATAAAGTGAGGAGAGGGGAGGGCTTCCCCAGGTACCAGTCAAGAATACAACAGGTAAGTAATCTGGCTACAGGTCATAGCAGCTGCATGA
>VRYO01001717.1:13588973-13656773 GCA_009812075.1 Sialia sialis | reverse complement strand
CCCCCCCCCACACAGTTTCAGTATTTGCATTTTATGTGGCAGTGAAACAGAGGAATTGTGTCTTTCAGCCTTTCCACCCACACTAATGCAGTGTGGAAATTGTTCCAGAATTCCAATTCAGCCACATCCATTCATTAATACAGCATTCCTCACAGAGCTCCCAGACACCATGCAGAAGCATATACTGCATGTATGCGCAGAAACAGAGACAGCCTGGACTTGGTCAAATATAGCTCCCTGCTTAGCGGCTTCAGGAGGGATTTGACCTGCACTTTTCACTCTGAATTTTCTGAGTAGATCTATTATTCAATCAGAATCTAAGAAAGTGGGTCTGCTTCTCCACTTCCACCTATTCATGTGAGACAATACTCAAAAGCCACCATGCTGACATTAGGGCAGAGAATTGAAATTATAAACTAAGAACCTCCAATAGCTCTTCCCTCAGCAGGACTATTATCTCATAAAGATGCACAGCTTCATTATGCTTTTGCATCAAGTCTTCAGTCATGGGGTACTTGGTGCAGTACTTGTCAGTACTGTTTCTTGATGCTCAATATTTAGGTTCAACAACAGGATTCTGCTGTTTATTTAATAATCCATTAATATTTAATGCATACTCAAAATGTTTTTTAAAAACAAACCAAACACCTCTTCCTCTAGATTCACAAAAAAGGAGGGAGAACTAGTACAAATGACCCATAAGGCATCAGTAATTCTGGGTCCAAGGCTTTCACTGAGGCTACTTTGCACATACAACTAGGGGATTCTTTCCTCACAGGTAACAACTCGGTAACTGTTAAACTCTACCCACCTGTTCAGGGCGCACTTGAGCATTAATAAGCTGGTAAACAACAAAATCTGCGAGGCCAACATTTTCTAGCAAGAAGGAAGTGAGGGTCTCCCCATCTTTCAAAATGTCTAGAATTCGTATTCCTCTTCCTGGATGAAAAAGGAATGCATAGATCAGTGAGATACCAAACAAAGGAAGTTAAAGAACAACTCATATCCTAACTTAAATCTGCAAAAAGAATGTGCTTTGGCTCTTACATCTAATCATGACTAACTGGGGCTAAAATTATTTTTGCAATTCAAAATCATTTTAATCCTTTGTTGGGAAATGATAATCAGAAAATGCTGAGTGCTCTGCCTCTGCATATCTGATGTCTCAAAGATGTTTCAGACTAGGACTACAGCACTGGACACATCAAAAGCAGCCGTGACTGCATCTGAAAGTGTCTGATTTTTTCTGATGTAATGCTTTCTTTTAAATGTTCAGATTCAAGTATGCTACTATTCTTAGTGTCCTTTCTTCTGAGCCTTGTGCAAATAACTTTAGCCAACCTTTTAAATTTACACAAATTTATCACTTGCTGTCAATCAATTTTAGCTAGTTAACCTTATTCTCTAGCATTGCAAAAGTGACTCTTGAAAATCTCCCATGAGAAAAAACTCAATTTCTTTGGAGAAGCATAAACTGTAGCTTATGTTTCATATTAAACTAGATTAACAACTACTCTTCAGGCAAACCAGTGAGACCACCCACTGTTAAATTAGACACATATAAGAGGCCACCAGATTTCCCTGATATTGCCTGTAACAGTACTCAAAATACCGCTGCTCCTAAAGTCAAACAGTTCTAATCTTTTAAAACTTGTCTCTGTTACAGAACTTACCAGTGAGAACTCTGCCTCAATATGGTGCAAGAGAAAAGCCTGGAAACTTAATGTTGCTCATGTTCATCGAATATTTATTGTAAATTTATTAAATTATACTTTTATTAAAGGTACCTCTCACAGCATCCACAGACATTTCTATAGAATGCTTGAATAGCTCTAATTCTTCTAGTCTTTAGAACAGGCAATTGAAACTGGTAGGAGCCATATGTATCCTACTGACACAGGGAATGTAGCTTTAGACATTTCTAATAAACATTCACTGCATTCTGTGAGCTGAGTCTTATCAGAGTTTGCCAACTAACTTCCACAATTCCATCTGCACTGAGCATATTCTGGCCTGAGGCTATGGGGCCTGAGAACTTCTTCAATTGTTTCTCCACATATTTATTCAAGCAGTAAACAGTGAAAACAATAGCAGGGGTCTGTGCCTCATAGTCTAACTGATGTCTTTCCTGGCATCCAGGCAGTGTGGAGGAAAAAGCACACCACAAGAACACATCTCATCAAAAGTGTCAGTGCGAAGGGAGACTGGAACAAAGGAGGAGGACTCAAGAGGTGGGTCTCATTACAGGTATCAGTAGAAGGCCCATATTTCCTTGCTCAGTTTGCAGCTATTCTGCTAAGATGTTATTTAAAAGCAATAGTAGTAAGCTATAAACACAGACAAATAACCAATCTTTCAGAAGCTTCTTATGTGTGAAGAAAGATGGTAATTCATATTTTATTAGTTAAGCTTCAGAACTGACTTTTTTACTATGTTTTTATATAATAGGAAATTCCAAACTTCTATTTCTTAAAAAGTAAAACACATTTAAAATGCCCACAGTTTCTGAAGGAGCATTAAAATTATATGTCACAAGACTGGCAGTAATGTTTTCTATATTTCATTAATAAAGTTGATATGAGATGCAAAGGCAAATTCTACAACCAGCCATGGTGTGTGATCTCTTAGCAATACATAACAAACCCATGGCATGACATGCTTTTGCTCATCTCTAAATAGGTTTGATTTCTATGGCAGGGTACAAACAACAGCTCAGATTATCCTCCTTGTTTACAATCTGGGGCATTTGACTGTCTCACTGTTATTTACAAGGAGATAATCCCTTTTTTACCTCTAGTTATAAACCTCTGATAGGACAGTGGACCATGTGTATCAGATGGTTTATACAGTTCCCATTAAAAATATATGGGGAGTGACTAATTTTAATAAGAATGCTATTCCTGTGATAAAGTATTTGAGAATGGGAGAGATCAATTCACAAAGCCAGACCATTTTTATGCCTTTAGTTTTAGGAGTACCTTTTGAAATTTTGTACTTCAAGTCCAAAAAATTTACAATTATAATGTCACAGTACAAGCTGATTGCCTATTTCCCCCAGAACTGTGTTTTGAGTTTGGCAAGTTTCTTTAAATAAAAGTTAATGCAATGAATTTGTGATTTGCAATTCTGTTTGTAAGTGTTGAAAGTTTCTCCTTTTAAACACATTATGAAGAGTTTCCTTCTTCACTTGTTTCAAACCTGTTTTAGCTAAGACTGTAAAAAAGCCTCTAAGCACTTCTCTGGGTTATGCTCCTGGTATACATTCAGACATTTTCCTAATTTTCCATTCCTCTGCATCTTCTAGTGACATTTTCTCACTGCTTCTGCAGTGAGAATAATCAATAATTAATGACATTTCTTCAGCCACATTTTCCTTTGTGTGATGAGATATGCACACTTTTGGAGTTTTGTCTATTGTTAGTTAAGGAAGATTGTTGTAGAACAGAGCTGACTGCCCTTCTCCTTTTCCTTAAATGACAGCTGTTTGTCACTGGACAGATTTTAACTTACCCTAACAGAAGCAGAGTAACAGCTACATGTGAAATACATTATAATGTTGCCAGTCTCTAAAGTAACTACTATCCAGATCTCAGAAGGAAAGATTAAATAGTCTAAAGGATATAGACACAACAATTACCTGCAATTCTTTCAGGATTAGTTCTCATTGTTTCCATAAATTGAGTCATAATGATCACTTCTTCCCAGATTCTTCCAAGGTCACGGACTTCAGGTGCTTCCAGTAAAAGCTCCTGAGCATCTTTATACACCCTTGCAAGGCTGAAAGAAGAAATAATGAAGAAACGATAATTTAAGAGTGATGACTCTTAAGAACCTTTCAAGTAAAAACAAATAAACAAACAAACAAACAAAAAAAAAATAAAAAGGGAAAAGTAAAAGTAAAATTGACTCTCTCTGTAATAAGGATAAAGAAAGAAAAAAGCTGTTTCGTCCTCAGTTTCAGGTAGTCTGGGGTTCAGTTAGATCTGAAAGACCACAGAAGTTTTAAGAGGACTACTGGTGTTGCAGAAGGTTGGATATTCATACATTTCTTCATTAGCAATGCTAGTCTTTCTGGGGACACAGGATCTTCCCCAGACAACTTGTATCTCACAGTCACAGTGCAAATCTGCCCTGGTTCTAGCCCAGGCCCAGCTCCAGCAGTTCAGTGGGGCACTCTGGGTACATGCTCAGCCTAGCAAGTGACATGGAACCATACACGAACAGAAACATCCTTCCCCTCACACATCATCCCCTTCATTTTGTTAAGTCCCTTCTAGGAGGAGCAGGAAAACACAAGTAAAAAATAATCACAGGCAGCTGTTCAACTACTGCTTCTAGGTTAGAAAATGCAGATCAAGCAAGGCTGCAACCAGATCCTGTGTTTATGAACAACCATAAAACATTCTTACTATTAGATAAGGCCATTACACTTCTTTAACAGTATCCTATTTTTCCATACATGCAATAGTATATCTCAGTCCACATGACTCATTTTAGCTTACAGGAAATAACAAACAGGAAGGAGCAAATTCTTTCAGAAAACACAATGCATTTACTTTTGCTGTAGTGCACTGAATTTACTGGGACTGACAAAGTGACAGTTTGCTCTCTAACAATCAACCTAGAAAAGCTAGAATGTACAGAACCCTCTAGCTTCACTGTGTGTTTGAGTGTACCCCACCAAAAATGTTCAGCTGACTATTTTAAATCCTGTTCACTAGGAATGAAAGGTCAAATGGTAAGTTAAGTTCACATTACAGTCTCACATGACAGGGGCTTCAATGGCCTTCACATCATTAGCTCATGAATTTTAATCATTGGATGCTCCAAAGTGGACTTCGCAACAGGGAAATTTGGAGTATTTTTTATATTTAGGTTGACAAGGGTTTTTTTCACTCTAAAGATCCTCATCTGCTATACTTTCTTTTATGACTCATCTGTAACAAACAATATAATAAAATACTCCCACAGCCCTTTTTCAGTAATAAGTCTGGAAATCTCCCATCCTCCTATTTTGCAAACAAGCTTAATATCGAAGGTTATGTGCTGATGAAAGTCTCACAAGTATATAGCCAAAACAGGTGCTGCATAAGAAGTGGCTCTTCAGGTTCTTATTTGCTGCCACTTCATCAGAGCTCTCATTCAGAAGGGACAACTCTAGTGTTGAGAAAAGAAGGCACAGGGATTCCATGCTCTTTTATCAAAAAGGTTTGTCCCAAGACATTCAGTAAGAAGGTTCTTACGGATTTTATTAAGTGAACAAACACCTGTTCCCTAGAGACTTGCACTGAAGTCTCTCTCTGAAAGGCCCAAACCTACCATTGTGAGCTCTGTTTCAGCTTTGCTGACCATTGTTAGCATGAAACCAAAGTGCTAGAACTGAAAATTTTTGTCTTCCACTGTTTGCACACTGGTGTATTATTATCTTCTCTTTTCATTCACACCACAGAACAATTCTTTAAAATACTCCTTGGTGTGGAGAGAGACCTTTCTAAGCAAGGTGAGGATGATCCAGACTTTCTCCCTGTATCATTCATGCCCATGAACACCAGCAGGTGCTCAGAGCAAGCTATTAGCAGTTCCCTAGCAGGCCTGTATTGCTGCAACCCAGCCTCACACATACAGCTCTGCTTACATGGAATTTTTGTAGTTGGACACCACACCTGGACCCTCTCCATGGGTTGGGCTGCGGAAACAGGGGTTGTTCATGTTACAGAAGATGCCATGCAACCATGGCAGAGTTCCTGCTGATGGCATTGCCTTGTTTGGGAAGTGACCTAGAGTATCAAAACACAAAATATAAATTGTTAGGTGTCTTTTTTAATGCAGCCTTTGTGAATACAAATAGCATGATGAGTTGGCTGTCTACAAAAGGAATGTGACAGGAATCATACAGGTTTATCTTTTACTGAGAAAAAAGAAGCCACCAATATAAGCAATATCGCTATTTTCAACAGAAATTAATTCTTAGTAATGTGAAGGGTTTTCTAAATAGGCAGTGAGATATTACTTTCTCAGTACCAGAATTACAGAAATCCAAAACTAGAAGCATCTTGGGACCCCAGCTAAGTCTGACCAGAAGGTATCTCACAGGAAAACTAGACATTTTTTTGTCCTCACTGGTAAAACTTACACTACATGGCTACAAATAACTAAGCTACCTGAAGTCTGTTCTTTCACCACCAAACAGTAACAGTCCCAATAGCTCTGTCTGAGAACATCTGGCCATTACCTACAACAAGTCAGATCGTGATAACATCTTAAACATTCTTACATTCATGTTGGCGATACAATGGATTAGCTTTCCTCAGCCAGACAAGTGCAAGAAACAATGTCAGAGGCCATACAAGCTCCACTAGAAAACGAAGCTGTAAAAAAGAGAAAAAAGTTAATTAAACTTTTCAAATAGACCACCATAGGTGGCTAAAGGGAGGAGAAGTCTGATGACACTGCTGGGCTCATTAGCACACCGTCAGTACACTGTGCTTACCCAGAGGTAAAAGACTTCAGCATAAGCTTTACATACTTTGACCTTTTCTTTTCACTTTCTGTCATCATTCATTTCAATGTTATTAATTTCCTAATACCTGTAGAAATGTATGCATTAAGATCAAACACCTTATTCAATAACACAGAGGACCCCATCAAAGGCCATTTTATTGCCCAGACCTTGCAATATACTTAGAACAGTCACCAACCCCTGTGTCATATCAGAAAATCAAGGGCACAGCTTTACCACAGAGCAACATCCTGCCTGGTTTTCAGTCTGTTTCCTCCACTCCTGTGTTTCAGTTTGTTTTACTGCCTCTGTGTGTTTTGGCAGAGGTTTGAAACTACAATCCTTTGATCCTGTAACACTGGCCTTGGGCTCTGAGGAACAGCAATGGGATTTTTGTGTCCAGACACATGGCACTTTTTTGCTCCTCCCTGTAACAGCCAGTAAAAAATATCTTCAGAACCACAGTTGTAGCACATGCACAGGGAAGCCCTCCTTGTTTCTTTACCTTTGCTCCCTCCTTCCTAATCATGTACCAAATATGTAATAATAATGCACATAAAAGCAGAGCCAAAGGCAAGATGGGTTACATGTGAATGCTGTTTTGGGCAAAAGGCACTCCACAGCATAATTAAGAACAAGTTTTTTTTAACTGCCCTGGTTTTCACTATAATTTTGTTTAATAGCTTTAGTTAAGCACAACATATTCTTCCAGCAAAAGAGTAGAAAGTTTTACACCAGGCAACAATTTGCTATTTCATATTTTTCCTCTTAAAAGTTTCCTTTTTAAAACAGAACAATAACAAAAATTTCACCCACCACCACCTAGGAAGTTATGCATGCTTCATCTTTTTAAAAGCAGACAAAATCTTACCAGCAGCAAAGGGCATATTACACAATTATTAGAGAGGGAAAAACTGACAGCTCAGAATACAGCGTTACAGACCTTTCACGGCAGGGTCCACAAGGTCTGATCAATCCATTGCCATCCATTTGGTAAACCACTTGGGACAAGCACCCATAAACTCAGAGAGACAAGAGCTGGCAAGACTCCTTGGCCCACCTTTGCTATAGAGTTAATCTGTGTTAATGTTCAGATGTTGATTCTTTCCTCATCCCCAGGAAATACAAAATCCTCAGACTTGAATTTGGTAGCTCCTTTCTCTCCGAGTTAAATAGTTTGGAAAAGATTGAAGTCTGAAGCCCAAGGGAAGCTTTTTTTCAACCTGGTACACAATGTGTTGTGGTAAGGATAGATCAGTGCTGTCAGACCTCTGATCCTCTCCTGTGGACCTTATCCAGAGGACATAAAGGTGACTCAGAATTCACTAGAAGTATCAAAAAGCAGCCCACAAGACTGCAAAACCACATGATAAATAGCCAGAAATCTCAGCAAATGTGCAGAGAAATGTAATATACAGAGAGAGCTGTAATGGAGCAAGCACAGTGATAAGACCATATAAATGTGATAAGCTTAAATCAGCTGTGGATCAACAGTTGACTCTGCAATGAAGTCATACTGTAGGACGAAATATCATATGATCTAAGAGGATCTGGAAGTACTTAAAATACTTCTGGCTTTTGCTTTACTTATGTCACTCAGCCAAAGACACAATCTGTGTGAACTGTAAGGTCCTAATTAGAATCACATCCAAGAGCAGCTGAGTGTGAAGAGCAAATCTAAAATTAGGAATCAAACCTTTCTGACCTGAATGGTGCTTATGATGTTTTCTAACAACAGATCTTCTTCATGTGAAAATATGTAAATATTTCTAGCCATAACTCTTCTGGTACACAATGTTATTTGTCAAAGAAAATCCCAACACAGTTATTCTATGTTTGGTCTGTAAAGAGCAGCTTTGCAAAATGCACCAGACAAGATGCCAGACAACAGGCCCCTACAAAGATATCGTGTGATTCTTCGAGGTACTCGAGAGTCTTAAATGCTGATAAATGTACCAGTCATTTAATCCAGTGGAGTGCATGGCTCAAACCTGAAATCCAAAGACTGATACTCTACCTTTTGTCTTTTCCGAAGGATCCAGTTCTTCCAGAGTAGAAGTCTGACTTGCCTAAAGAAGTTCATTCTTCTGCATCAATAATTCTGGTTAACCTGTGGCAAAGGATGCATTGCCATTTCTCAGCTGACAGCAGAAACAGACCTTAGAGCAAAATAACAGCTTTCTGTTCTTATTTTAAGATTTTGTTATCGCAGAGATCAGTTCCTTTCATTGTCTGCACCATTTAATTTTGCACTTCATACACTATCATGCATGAAAAATTGTGAATGTCCTTTGTTTGGAGGCTACTTCCTGTGACACATTTATCAGCACCAAAAAGCAGGAGAGACTAAAAACATCTCTTTCAAATAAAAAAGTCATGAACATTGAATCTGGCTATTAACTTGGACTTGAATGTAATGATGGCAGTTAATTGTCTCATCATTTATCACAATAAATCTGTGTTTTTAAACTATTTTTTCCAAGAAAAGATGGATTTACTACTAGACTTTGGGTTATATAAAATCATTTACCTATTATGATACAATTCAGATGTGATAAATGTATATTGATTAACAGAGTTTGAAATGGATTTCATAAAAGTAAATCCATTCTGTTGCCATTTCCTTAAAAAACATACAGGATCTCCTGTTTTTTGTTTTTAAATTCAGCAACTCCAAATCTATTTTAGTAGTTATATCACAGAATTTAAACCATTGCATACTCTGTTTTTCAGGTTCATGACTCATTATAATCACCAGGAATTTATACCTTCAAAAGGAAAAAGGAAATTTGTCATTTAAATCCAAATATCAGATAAATGGGCCTGTTAAAAAATAAACAAATAATTTAAATTTGCTACCTGCATCAACTTCCTACTTAATTGCTGCTTCATGGGATTTAAATGATTGAAAAACAATTTCTTTATGAATTATCAGTAACTGGGAGAACGTTGAAAAGGAAATGGAAGTCAGATATAGGAAAGTACACTCTGATTGTAACAATGGTGAAGCACTAGAACTGATTTTTTGGGAAGACTGGGGGGCCTCCACTGCAGATTACTCAAACCTCTACAAAAACTTACACAGCTAAAACCACTCATGGATTACATAATTTTTTTAAAATGTGACTTTTCCCTATTCTAGAATTTTGTTTCTGGAAATTATATTAATTGAAGGAAATTTTGTCTAATTTTAAGAGATAGGGTTTGGAAAACAAGTTGGCTTAATGTGTTAAGGAAGCAGTAGTGAAAAATATCAGATAAGAGATTTGAGTATTTCAGAAAATCATCTCCCAGGTCCACATCTTATGAACTGCAAAGCAATTTCAACCTCAAGGGAAGAGGTGGCCAGCACTAGGGAAGGGTTGGCATCCGCTGTGGCTAACCCTGGTAGAAAGGGACCCTAAAGAATGTGAAATCTCTCCGGATACACCAGGCATGAAAGTGATTGAAGCAGGATAGTTAGGGCCAAACACTAAGAATTGGCTGTGCTGCTTACTGGGGATCAAATAATGCTAAAGCAATAGCTCTAGATAAAGAATACCCACGCAAACCCAAACTTGGAGCATTTTCCATATTCTGGATATCAACAGTTTCATGCTGTTTTCAGTGTCCCTCCATCACCTCTAACTGCATAAGTTACAGAACAAGAAGAAAGACTAGCTATAAAAAGCTACGGCTGTTGTGAAGACTAAATGGACTAGCACCTGATGGTTTGAAGAAATACATTTTGGTGTGTGACAGCGTCCTGCTTTGAGTTGCCAACAATAGGCATTCAGACAGCTTTCTGACAATTTTGTGTTGCTCAGGGCTCTTGAATCTGTGGCTACTCTGAAAAATGAACCTGGCTGCTGAAAAAATGAGGAAGAGATAGTTTTGGATTCAAATTCCTCTTGCCTTCCTCTAAATCCCAAATGGATGCTGCAATCTTCCTGCAACAGTCGTGAAAGGAAATTCATGCTTTCATATCAAGGCCATAAAATCTGTAGTCTGCCAATGGCCTGGCCTCTTCTTTTCCTCCTGATGGTTCTTTACTGAGCCACTGTCTCAGTTTGGGATAAAATTAAGAGTTTCTGTCTTAATGAGAGATTCCACAGTACTTCAGAGAGTCCTAGCTAAAGTTTCTAAGTATCTCGCTATGTATGAAATACCTGCTACTCAACCAGTAGCAGCTGGTACTAGTAGCTAGAAAATCTGTCATGTAAGGCCATAAATGGGATGACTGCCAAAAAAATGGCTGCTATAATTTGCTTTGAAAAATCTAACTATTTTTCTGAGACTAAAAATGTAAGTAGTAAAGAAGCCAAACCCAATAAACCTTGGTGGAAAAAAAGGGCAGTAATGCAGGTTATACAGATTGTGCTTGCTATGTAATCTTCAAGATTTTTTTACATTGAACCCTACTAGTTATATCTGTTGATAGTGACAGGAAGTCATTGCTTATAAGAGAAGTAATTCAATGACAGACAACCCAATTAATATGCATAAAGGGACAAAAAAATGCTCAAATGCTCTCCAAGAAATTGACTACTAGATTGGATTGATTACCAAGGTTAACACTGTGCTACATGAGTCAGATTTTAAAAAGCACTTAAAATAAGTATTGAAGTAAGGGCATCAATGCATGAAGTTCAATCAACAACAAAACCTTAAGAAAGTTTTCACACCTTAGGATCACCCCTAATTACAGGATGAACAACTTGTTCTCCCCAGACTGGTTTGTTTATAAAACTTTCATTAGGAGCTAAAGAGAGAGAACCTTGCTTTCCTAAATAGAACAGCTTCAAGGACTTGAGTTAACCTTATACTGCTTCAAAATCTAAATTAGACAGGTGAAAATGAGACAAAACTGTAGAAGAAGAACTTAAATAATGCAGCCAGAAGACACTGATAAACCTCAGATTCTATAGCAGTACAGAATAAATAAAGAATAATTAATCTTCAGTCCTGAAATATCCTTTCCTACCTGGGCATTACTCAGACAAACTAACAGATTTGTGTGGTTAAAATTCAAGCTTTACTACTTTAAGTAGAGCAAAACACTACAATAAAAAAGCACAGTAGAACCAGGATAAAGATAGTACCTAGCAAGCACGTGTGGAGAACTCCACTTGGACTGAGGAGGTACATGAACTTCTGAAGTGAGTAGTCATGGTGGAGATCTATCTTCACTCTTTAGAGGTAGCACTCCGCTCATAAAATCAGTGGTGGCTTAGGACTGCTGCAATCAGAAAGAGAACAGGAAATGAAAGAAATTAAATTTCAAAAAAATAATTTACATAGATAAGAACACTCTCCTAAAATCAGGAAAAGACCACTACACTTATGAACAGAGTGCACACTGAATTCCCTATTGATTTTCATTTGTAAAGGGCATCTGAAACTGGAATGCAACAAAACCTCCCAACAGTGCTCATGCTGGGCGATGACTCTGTATAAGCACTATCACAGCATCCCTGTGATTGTTCTTCCAAGTAGAAGCTGAACAACAATCCAGCCCTCATTATTAAAAAAAAAATTTAAAAAACATGTGGCAGAGCTTGGCTTTTTCTTTCCCCTTCACAGGGCTTTGGGGACACCTTTGAAAATCCTCCACAAAACTGAATTTAACACTCTCTAGATTTCCTCCAAGCCCACTGCAGCTCCAACAGCAGAGCACTGCGCTCTGTTTCTTTCCCAGCACCATGGCAGGGCCTTCCACCCCCTGCACTCAGGTGCCACCTAAACCACCCACTTTAACCTGACTTTTGGCACCAAGGACAACAAAGCACAGGATCAAGCCTGTGCTAAAAGGTGAGCCAGCAGGGAAGAACAGGGCTGAACAGGGCACTTTCACTGGAAGTCAGGGGAAAATAGAGTTTATTACCTTTGGAAGAAGGAGCAGTCAGCTCAGGAAGACTGCAAGGACATTGTTAGGTCACATAGAGAGAAAATTAGAATGGCAAAAACTCAGCTAGAGCTCAAACTGACAACCGCTGTGAAAAATAATAAAAAGCGTTTTTATAAATGCATTAACAACAAATAGAGGGCCAAAAGAAATCTCCATCCTTTATTGCATGCAGAGGGGAACACTGTAACCAAATATGAGGAAAAGGCCTTGGTATTTAATTCTTTCCTTGTCTGCACCTTCAACACAAAGATGGACAACCAGTCCCCTGAGCTGATAGATGGGGATGGGGAGCAGAAAACCTCCCCTGCAATCTCTTAGGAGGTAGGTAGTGATCTGCTGTGCCACTTAGACACTCACAAGTCTATGAAGCAGATGGGATCCACTCAGGAGTGAAGGAACTGGTGAAACAGCTCACCAAGTCTCTCTCCATCATTTATCATCTGTCCCACGGAGGTCCCAGATGATGGGAGATTGGTCCGTGTGACTAGCATTTGCCAAAGGGTCAAAACAATTCCAGGCAGTATTAGAGATTGGGAGAAGAGTGTCTGGAAAGCTGCCCAGTGGGAAAAAGCCTGGGAGTGCTGGTCAACAGCTGCTGAACATGAGCCAGTGTGTGCCCAGGTGGCCAAGAAGGCCGGTGGCATCCTGGCCAGTATCAGGAATGGTGTGGCCAGCAGGAGCAGGGCAGGGATTGTGCCCCTGTACTCAGCACTGGTGAGGCACCACCTCAGTGCTGTGTGCAGCTGTGGGCACATCACCTCAGCGGAGACACTGAGGGGCTGCAGTGAGCCTGGAGAAGGGCAGTGGAGCTGGGGAAGGGTCTGGAGAGTGAGTCCTGTGAGGAGCAGCTGAGGGACCTGGGTTTAGTCTGGAGAGGAGGAGGCTCAGGGCAGAATTTACCATTCTCTACAACTGCCTGCAAGGAGGGTTTAGCAAGGTGGAGGTTGGCCTCTTCTCCCAGGCAAACACTGACAGGACAAGAGGGCATGGCCACAAACTCTGCCAGGGAAGGTTCAGATTGGACATTAAGAGAAATTTTTCCACTGGAAGGGTTGCTCAGGGAGGTGGTGGAGTCACTGTAAAGGTTCAAGAAATGACTGGACATGGTGCTTGGTGCTATGGTTTAGTTGATGTGCTGTTTTTGGTCAAAGGTTGGACTCAATCTTGGAGGTCCTTTCTAACTCTAATGATTCTATTCTATGATTCTATGGCAACCTTCTCTTTTACAAGGTGCTTTGATCTAATTTCTGTTGAGCATATGCTCATATCACAGGTAAAACCCACCCTGCTTCAATCTAGACAGAGAAACAAAGCTCCACAAAGCCACAAATAGAAGATAACTTTGACTAATGGCAGTGAAAAGCAGAGAAACCAGCACTGCTGCTGCTTCTCAGCTGTAGACTGTGTTTAAGGCCTACCACAATGTGTGAGGCAAACAGGTAATTTAATTGTTTTATCCAGCAAACAAGCATTTTACCTCTAAAATCCTCAGGCAAGTTATTTTAAGAAAATGGATCTTTTTGCTGTCCACATGCTTGCAGAGACAGCTCTAACAGATTAAACTAATCTCTCCTAATTAGATTTTTTACATCACAATTGGATGATGGTAGGGGATATTTTGCTTTCTATGGTCAACTACATCCACTGCTCCTGTGACCCATTTCTGCTTTTTAGCTTTACAAAGGGATCTTCAGAAGTAAACAGAGAAAGCTTATGCAGGGCTTTACATGGGAGGGTAAAGTACAGTTCAGCTTATGAAGCACAGTACACAATATCACTGTAGCTCTACTCACAGTTATCAATATGACTTAGCTATTTCCTAAAGATCTGTAGTTTTTTGCCAGCAACAACAAAATATGAGACATTAACTTACCTATCAAAACATAAAGAAAGCAATATGTGGAAATAGCTGTTTGGTGACAGTCCCTGCATTATGCCTACAGTTGCTATCTCATAGTATAAAAGTGCCCTGAGTGTGCTTCATGAGCACCCATATGCAATACATGGGGACACATGGCATGTGCGCTGTGATATCCCCTTACCTGACACACACAAGCCATAGTTTTAACAGCTGTTTTAAATATCAGAATTTTGTTTTCTTATTTCCATGCTTATTCATGACTTTTAACTAAAAAGTCAAGTCTGATTAAATGCTATTTGTCCAGCAAACTATAAAAACATCCCCAGTAATCTCTCCAGTACCACAAGCAAATACTTCTGTAAAACAGAATTTTAAAATTAACCGAAAAGATAGCTTTGAAAATATGCACACTTAGATATATGGGTGTGCTAATGGGCCAGCACTTCTAATGTTCAATAATGCTTTCCAGCACCCAAACCATTCCCTAACCCATGAGACATTCTTATGCATATAGAAGAGCATGTCCCTTGACAGGCCCACTAGAGAGCTAACACAATTAATGCTAACACAATTTTGTCTAGACTAACTGTAGAAGAGGGTGTGTATAAGTGTATCCCATATCAATAAACAGGTATATCTATGTGTGTGGAAAGAAAACTACACAAACACAGGTTGGGGCTTTCTGAGTTAAGTTTTGCACCCAACTATCTCAAACTACTGGGGAAAACCTAAGCTGAAGCTTTTTAGGTGCTTCCTATGTATTTCAGAGGCCTCCCTGTGTAGTAGGTAAGCAGTAACCTGAAAGACAAGAATGGGAAGTTCTGTCAAACCAGGATCAAATGATAAAAAATCAGAGAGACTATGAAAAGGCCCCATGGAACTTCAGTTTGAAAGGTGTATTTCTAGGAATCAAAGAATCACAGAGTCTTCCATCTATCCAGACTTTGTGTCAAACACAGAGAAATGTGGAATCTTCAACAGATCCCATTCTTATGCAAACCCAGCAGTGGGCTAATCACCCCAATCTGTGGATAAACAAGCACAAAGCAGAGGATTGTTTTTTACTTCTGGTGTAATTCAGCTTACTTCATATAGTTCTGTCATCCAGCTGCATAAGGCCTGAGGATTTTCCTGACATTCATTTTCCTCAAACATTTAACATTTTGGAAGATGTAGGATAGCTTTTTCTTCTACCTGTGAGTAAACACTTTCCTAGGGTCCCTTGAATCTCTAAATTAGAAAAAGAATTTCCTTTTTTTCTGTGAATATAAATGGGCATGCAGACAGAACATTTTATTCAGAAAAGCTTGTCTCCAAAGAATCCTCCTGTAAGACTTATTTCCATGAACATTCTAAATAACACTGTCTGTAAATATCAGATAGTCCCTGTCCCTCCCCCTTCTACTAATGGGAAGTTGAAACATTTTCCCAACATATTGTACATAGCGTACATTGGGATGGCCCAATAAGAGCTGCTCTACAATGAAGCAGTGGCTGCTCAGGACCAAGGACCCACGCACTATTTGCCTAAGGGTTACTTCAGATGAGCTCCAGGCACAGACTGAAGGTGCGCTGGCAGCTGCAGCACATCAGGTATGGTGCTGAAGCACACATTCCAGCTTAGTTTCACCCAAACAGAAGTGAGTTTATGTGCTCTGAGATCACTCTCTATGGTGAGCCACAGTGCTATGCAGTGAAGTCACTCAAAAAATACAAACAAGCTCTAAGCTAAGTTACCAGCGTTACCATATGTGCACTGCCTTCACAGAGTGCTTCACGTCAGCTTTCAGATTAGCTCCATTAGGCCTCTGCTACACAGAAACTAGAGTTCATGGATTTGCAAGCAAAACACAGACTTCTTACACAGAAGCAACAAAAACCTTGAAAACTTACCACAACAGCTTACCTCATGTGTGAGCACTGCTGAAAGAGAAAGGTTTCTGAAGGAATGTTCAGCTTGGCAGCAAAGAAACACATATCTTAAATGCAGTTAGCACTCGCAGAATAACACTGCTCAGTTGTAAGGAGATTGTTTTAATCCCCTGCTTGATACAGAACAGCTCAATCTGTGAGTTTAAGGACTCGTGAATAAAAATCCTCCCGAATATCCAATACAACCTACCCAAGCGCAATCAAGCCTTACTAGGACGTTGATATTTCTGTATTTCTTCAGATCTGAACAAGCCCCATATCTGAGAAGGTGGTTTCAGAAGGGTAGTTCTGATAGCATCAGGGGCCTTACTAAACAAACAGCTGTCACGACTAATTAGGTCAGTGCCTTACAGAAGTCGGTATTCTGCCAAAGCTTTAAGAGGGATGAGGCAGTGCATTACGACTTCAGAAAATGCAATTACCAAACAAATCTGGCAGCAAAAGTTTTCCTCCCCAGAGTTCAAGCTGCAGGGTTCTGGCACTAGCCCACAGCCTGTCACCTGGGGCAGGTGGGTAGGATTGCTACTGTTCCATTGGAGTGAAGCAATTTCAAAGCAAGACCGAGGAAAATCTGCACCTGAACCAAAAGAAACAACAGGGCTCAGCCAAAACATTTCCAGTTCCAAATTAAACCAAGTTTTTTCCACCAGTTGCAGCAGCCGCCTCCTCACGCCCCTGCTCCCTCACGGGGCGGGCGCGCCCTCAGCGTCCGGGCCCGAACACAACAGGACCGCGACACCGCTCTGCAAATGTTTACGAGAATTGACAAATTAAGAAGTGACTGAGCGGCCCCGAAGCCGCCGCCTCCCCGCAGGCCGCGCTGCCCCCGGGCAGGCTCGGCAAGAGCCCACGGCCCTGCAGCCTCTCCAGCCACGCCGGGCAGCAGCGTCGTAACTCTCACATAAGCTCTTAAGGTTCCCATTTCCAAAGTCGTGCCCTTGCTACTTCGCTTGTATTACATAAAAACAGCTGAAGGCATTCTAAAGCTGGGAGATGTAAATCTTCTTTTGAAATGGATGTTTTCCCTTGAATAACATGGGTCAGTAAAACACCTTCAGCTCCCCACTCACAGGCACCGAGCCCTGCCGTCCCTGCTGCCGGCCCAGCCCGCTGGAACCTGCGACGCTGGGGAAACACCTTAAACCGAGCAGAAACCTTTCTGACTAGCAGAATATGGAAGCAGATATTACATAAAAAGAATTACGGCAAAGCCAGTAATAACTGGTATTATGACTTGATTAAGAAATGTTTGTCTCTCACGGGTCAGTATTCACTGTTGTAATTCTCTATCTCGGGAGGCTGCTCTGGGGAGTCCTAGAGACCCTCCATCACACTAACTAATAACTTTATTAAATTAAGAAATTATTAAATCGAGAAGCTTAATTAATTTCCTAAGCCATTACTATATCCAATGCTAGACATGCAAAAACAAATATAGTGAGACAATAAATAAATAACTAATTCACAAATTATTTTGCTATCTTGTGGTCCTAATCAATATTGATCCTTGTATGCTATGAAGTTATGTTACACTGTCTTTAATGATTCATGAACCAGTTGTGTGGGGTATATATAGAACACCCCCCCATTGCCAAAGTAGAACAAATTCCCATATACATCAAGAACATTTCCACATATTTCCTTCTGCAACTCCCAACACAAGCCTGGGAAGACAGCATCTGGGACTTTCAGCTTTTCTGTAGTAAGAGACAGCTCCCCAAAGAAATGACCCAGTGATAGGATGGCCTTTGCCAAGAATGCAAGTCCTGCTTCTGTGGAAATGAGACAAAGAATCAAAGTCCAGCATCATGAATTCTGGAAATAAAAATCAGGTTATGTCCACCAAACAGAGTGTGGGATTTTATCTGTTTTGGGAAGACTGGCAAAAGCAATTGTGTAATAAAGTCCAGTGTATTTCCTGTTGCAAAAACAGAAAAGTGATTCTTCATCTTTGCCATCTTTTGAGAGTCATTTTGGTGTTTGTATCAGTAGAAATTACCATGCTAAAAAACTAGTCTATATTATGCAAGAAAGGATCATGCTAATTATAATCCCATAAAGAAAAGCATGCCACCCCCTAGCCCCAGAAGACAGATGCAGGAGAGTACTACACTATTGCAAAGGCCAAACATCTGTATTTTAATAAGTTAGAAGAAATCCAGATACAGAAGCCAGAGTCACTGAAATGTTAACACGTTAATATATTTTAAAGCAAATATAACACAGTGTACACATAAAAACCATTTAATACAAAGTGAAAACCATTAGATGCACCTACTAATGCTGATTTTTGGTTATTTTTAGCTGTTTCACAGAAACTTGGAAACAAAGCTCTTCATTTCAGTTACACCAGGTTAAGTGGTAAAACTGATCTTTAGCAAGCAAATCACTGCCTTTTTATTCACCTGGGAAAGACAGCACCACGGCAACTGAGTGTGTCCACAACTGAGTGTCACCCAAGTGAAACAGGCTGTGCACATTTGCCCCACTCACTAAGCTATACAAGAAACCAGATGTGAATTGATGGCTGCCTCTCAATAGTAAAGCTCAGTAAGTGCATCCATGCTGTACAAAAAAAAAAGTTAAAGTGACAACATAGAGAACTGGCAACAGATAACCATGATTGCCTGAAATATACACATATGATACATAATTATGGCCATGCTGGCCAGTATGTAAGCCTGTTCAAGAGCAAAGCTTAAATTGCACAGATTAGAAGAATGAACAAATGCTTTTACAGAGCAAAGCACAAGCTTTGGTTTATGCTTAGACAGTGAACATTAAACCTTCCACTTTTATTATAACATCTATTAGGAAAAATAGCTGTTTGTCTATGAATAAGCACTCCATTCCACACAATGAAATGAAGCTCAGTGTCTTATTCAATTAATCCATTAACTGTGTCTAGACTGGGAATGTATTACATCTTTATTGAAAGCTACTGAACTACAAACATTTGACTTTATTTAATTCACAGTTCCCCAGGCCTCCCCCCATTTTTAAAATGCTGCATATATAAAAATAACTCAAATATGGCACGAAAGTGGGATTCTCAAGGGAAGGCGAAAGATAAAGGGGCAAAGGGAAGCCTCCACTGGCAACATCAACAAATTGCATATAGTCCAAGAGGAATTTGCACCCTATACAAAATGAGCTTCCCTGTGTTCCAGTTCTTGGATCCTTTTTGGTCTCAGTCTATGGTAAGCAGGCTTCAGATCTGTGGGTTGAATATCCTCTGAGCTAGATTTCTGTTCATTTGTGTTTTGTTCAGCATCACCTGATGCAAGTGCAGAGCTCCTAGCCAGTTTCACAGTATCATCCTGGGGGAGCACAGAGCTAGCACTGGTTGGTGCACAAGCTTTTGCAGAAGGACCATCTCCATTTTCTTTTGATTTGTTAGACGGTGGTTTATAAAATGTCCCTGGAGGTGGCTGCAATGTTCTTGGTGCCCTAAAGGCAGCAAGAGGATTAACATCAGGACCATTCTCTTCTGCTGCTGTCCTTCCTGATCCAACAACAGAATATGGCTTATTAGAAAGAATGGCATTAGCTGAATTGTTACCAAGGCTGCATGATGATAAAGCACCTGCAGTTCCACTCTCGAGTGCTCGGATCTCCTGGGGCACATTAGTCATGATCATTGCTGTCCTTGCTGTGATATCATACTGTTTGTACTGCTTGTCCCAAGTTTTTCGCAGCATCTGGGTGTCGTAACAAGGAAGTCTGCAGGAGGTATCAACAGCAGGGAGTGCCTTCACCTCTGAGACTTCTTCAATAGTAGGGCTTCTGCCCAGTTTCTCTGAACTTACTGCCCCTGCATTTCGTGAATTTCTTTCATTCAAAACACATGGAGGAAGTATTCGGTCTACAGGCAGGCTGACAGGGCGAGACACTGCTTTTGTCCTTGGAGCCCGCAATGGAACTTTGGCAATCTGACGGTTGGGTTTAACAGGAAAGGAGTTCTTTTTACAGGGGTCTTCACCTAAAGAAATTAATGGATCATTGTCTTTTTCTGAAGTGGGACTCACAGCATCACCTAGGAACACACAAATAGAGGTTACTGGATCTTTTCACCAAGAAAAATCAGCAAGACTTCAATGACCCCTTGCTAGTTAGTATTTTAACGAGATAACTGTTTTTAGGGCTAGTTTGTATACATACTAGCAATGGCCTACTCTCACCAAATGAAAGCGCTTCACTAGCAGTAAAACACATACTGTACAACTGTAACCAAACAGAAAACAGACACATTTCACTTTTTAGCTGGTGCTTTGCCATCCCTGAATATTTTCAGTTTTAGTATGTTTCAGGATGTTGCACAGTTGATGTAGGAGACATGAATGAACTGATAACATCAAATGAAAATCAGTATAATTATAAGGGAATATGTATAGTTACTCCTAAATAAAGTATGCAAAATCATACCTACATTAAACCAAAACTCTGTAGTAGCATAGGCAGATAAACAGAAGAAAATTCAGAGTTAGAATTAGGTTAGGAGACCTGGGTTTTTTAAGCAAAAATACTGATAACCAAAACACTCTGATAGTTCTGTCATACAATTACTCTTTCCAAAGCTTTCTGGTTTAGTTCCAGTGAGCGGCAATGGTACACATTTTGGGGGAACAATGGTCAAAATACATAAATTGCTGGGTATTTGTTTACAATGTTGTAGCGGATTTTAGAAATCAATAGTCACAGCATAATTATGGCTTTGTTTTGTTTGCTTTCTTTAACAAAAGGGAGAAACCAAACCACTGTTATATTCTCTTACAAACCACTTTGAGCTCTGATTCCATAAACACAGATTTCTTAAAAGCCTTTAGAAAGATTTAATTCTCTGTTCCTCTTACAAAAATAAACAGTATATCAAACAGTGATGAACAGGTTTTATCACTTCCTTCTGTCTACACTGCGGAGCTACATGCACTATAATCTAATGCATCCAATAGCCAGAGTTAACAGCATACTAACCAGTTACAGAGATATCTGCTTCTTCTTTTGTATTCTTGGAATTCTTCGATTCCAAAAAGAGCGCAGCTGTTTCTGACGCTCTTTCACTTGGAACTATTTGAATACCCTGCTAACAAAAGTCAGAGCAGAAGTAAATGAGAACTCAACAGAAAATGCACTACTTATCAAAAAAAACCCGCAAAGATTTATTAGAAATGTGCTCTGGAATGCTCCAGAATTTAACACAGAAGTTAATATGGCACAGGTAACGCGGCAGCAAGAGTCACTCACTTCTTTTACAGCAACAAATGATTTCCTCTGCTGCTGTGTCTCCCTCTCATCTGCTGATAAAGCAACTCTGACTGTAACAGCAGTTTCTTCAGAATGAGAAGTGCTCAGAAGTGGTTTCAGTGAGACATCAAATATCTTTTCATAGTAGGTTATAAGCAGCTCCACTACCCGGGCCTGATAAGGGTAGTCCACAAGTGATGACAAAGAAACTGTAGCATCGGTTTGACGTGGTCTGATCAGAGTTGGGCCAAATATTATGCCAAGGTTGCTGGCTGTCATTTTATTTTCATCACACTGTTCTGTAACTCTGCACAAAGAGGGGAAAAAAACAAACCAAAAGAAATCCCCAAGAGTTAGAGGGTTTTATTACTTCAGAAATACTTTTGATATTAAAATATTATTTCTAAAGAGGAAAAGAGATAATAAAAAAATGAGTGGGTTTGGCAGGCAGGCAGAATCTTCAGTGCAGACCACATTTATCAGTGGCCTGAACTTTCACATGTGGTTTTATGTCCTATTTGTTAAAGTTACTTGTGGCTGTTTGGCATTTCTGAGGTTGGGGAAAAGAATGTCTCTCATTCTAAGTAATAACACAGCTATAGCCCAATATTTATAAATACCCATTTTTATAGGTAATCATCAGTTCAGTACATCATCATACAAACCATCATTTGGAGGACAAGGAAGTGAAATGTGACTGAAGAATGGTTATTAAGAGACATGTACAAGTTTCATTTTTCTGTTAATAGCCACCAAATCATTGCCCTTTGTTACATGACAATTCAAATCATATTTAGATCCCTGCATATGACACTAATTACTACTGACCCCAATGCTAGCAGAGAATCAAAAATAATGGAGGTCAGTGTTTTCCCTGCTTTATTTCCCTTTCATTCACAAGAGATTCCTAACATGCAGCATGTAGCAGTTAAGTTTTCAACATCATTTTGCATTTAAAGTATTTTCTTACCTGTGAAGGTGTCCAATAAGGTACTGAAGAGTGTTATAGTTTGGTTCAGGCAGTTGTTTCAGAAGATCTTTAATTTTAATGATGATCCTATTCAGTTCAATACAGAGTGACTGTCTTGTCTTTGCTTTGGGGCTAGCTTGTTTAGCATCCAACTCCTCATTAGCATTCTGACTTTCTTTTGCAAGTCCAATGAACTCATTGTAAAGCCGAAACAAAATCAAGGGCTCTGGAAGCTGAAGAAATATGAACATTTCAGAAACATACTTAAACCTGATTTTTAACTGTTTCCTTCCTGTTTCTCTTCAACTTTTTCTGGTCTAGCATCTTTTCTTAGATGATGACATTGTTTAATCCTTGTTCATTAGCTCAATCCCCAATTTTTTCTCCTGTCTACACTTTTTTCCAGAAATTATTTGTTACCTCTTTCCTACAATAGCTCCAGGACTGAGCATTTATCATCATTTATTGAAATAAGAAAACTTCAAGAATAAAAAAAAGATTTGTTCAAAATCACTATATGGTGATGATCATGGGATCTGAATGCTCATCTCTGACAGCCAGCGTGAGGAAAAGGACAGGACCATGAAGCTAAGGATGATTCCTTTCAGGGTTAACAAGTTTCAGAGTGACTCAGTAATTTCACTGGGCAACATCACAGCGTCATTATTTCACATACATATTGAAACTGTTTCAGAACATTCAATCATGAAGCTTTAAAGCTCTATTTTAGAAGAAAAAGATGGATAATCCCTCCATAATAATCATGACCACTATTAGTGTTTCACGTAATTTTTGTTAAAGGTACTGACAGCAATATATCAGGATCTGTCTGCATGAAGAGGTAAGAACATGGCAATATTTTAAACTTCCCATAAGACAGGAAAATTCACTAATCAGAAAGGTTTCAGAAATCAGACTATGAGTAGACAAACAAAAGCTTGTTATGCATATGATACTAAAAAAAAGCCATAATATCCATATGGAGCCCTTGTCACAGGCTCCATGTGTAAATAAAGAAGTCACTGCAGTTACATAAGGCACTTGTTTAATATGCTGCTGTAGGACTGCCGAAAAGCAGGATATTTTGTACTGCACTGAAAAAATATACCACAACACATTTTGTTTTCCATCCAAGCTCTCAATTCCATACCTGGCGGAGATACAGCTTGAGAACATTGCTGATATCATGTGCATAGAGTTCTGAGAGCTCAACCAAATCCTTTCCATTTTCAAAAGCTTGACAAAGCTTTTCAACTCTTGATTTGGCTCCATTCACTCGATAGATACCCTAAAATTAAAAGGCCAGCACAACTCTATTTCAGTTTGAATGGAAGTTGTAAAACACAGACAATACTGACAGCATTAAAATTTTAAGATAATTTTTTTATAAGACTCTGTCAAACGTAAACATGAACAAACTTGAACATACCTTGACATTCAGTGCTCTGCTTTCAATTTCTGAGGTACACTTTTTGATGATGAAAGGAACGCCATCAGGAACATTTTTAGCAGCTTGTGCAAATTCCACTCCAAATAAGTGAAGCCTTCCATGAAGTTTTTTGTGCCCACATTGAATAGCTAAAGTCTCTAAACATTTTTTATGGCATGCAAGTGAACACTACAGGGGAAAAAACAAAAAAGCATATGGTTTGATACAATCTGATACCATAAGAAATACTTCTGCTGTTTGCCATCCCATATGTGAGCAAAACAAAAGATTTGTTAGTATGGTGTGCCTCTGCCTTTAAGTTCATGGTGATTATACAAGCCACAAACTACTTTTATTAAGAAACATAATTGAAGTTTCCAAAACTCTCAACTTTACATAAATCCCAAGCAGCAATTGAAACTAATTTTCCACTTACCTCCTCACATTCAGCTCCGTGAAATACCACTAAGCCATCACATTCTCTGCATTTAGATGGAGCTCTCAGCTTCCGTAGTTTGTGTGTCTGTGCTGCTTTGGACATGTTAGCATTTCTAAAAGGTCCTGGAGAATTTGCAGTTTCAGATGTGAGATCATTTAAACCTGAAGAGAATTTCCCTGTTATAGTCATTTTACTATCTGCTACTGGGGTGGTAGTTACTCTAATTTTTTTAGAATTGTGCTGCAGAACGCAAGTCTGTAAGTAAGGGCAACTATCAAAATAATCAAAAACGTTTCAATCACAAAGAGGCAAAACTGTGCTGCACTTCACATAACAGAGACATTAACTATCAAACAGTCCTGTACAAAAGCAGAATCCAACAATAATTTTTGCCTTTTTAAGTATCCCATTTTCTCCTGTATTGTGGTAATGTGAAAATATTAGGATATTTAATTTCAACTGCCCTGCATCTCAGGCAACAATTCAAGGAAGTTTAATTTTACACATTTCGAAATCCTGTACTAGAGGATGAAAGATGTCTTGTTTTGGCCTGCAGTGTTTCTGAAATACTTAAAAAAGGAATATTTTGCAGCAAGGGAGAACTAACACACACACACTCATGGCAGAAGCCACATAAAAATGATAATAAAAATCACTGATTCCGAGTTTCCCGTAACAACATCAAAATATTTTCTAGAGGATTCTAAAACTAAAAAGAATAGCAACTGGTCCTTTTTGTGTCTTTTTTTTTTTCAGGCAATTTACTTAAATATTATCAACAACTCTGTGAACCAAACCCCTTTGTTGTACAGGTAACTTAAAATTAGCACATTCAGTTAATTGCCCAGAAAGCTTCTTAAATGCTCAAGCATTGATTAAACAATACCACTCCAAGTGAAAGCTTGCATTAATTAGCACATTGCCATGCTTTAAGTCCAGATCTAAATTAATACTTTTTACCACAGGTTCATCCCTAGAAGGCAAAGTATACATTTAGGAAATAGGGACGAAGTAAAGAATTTCCTAAGGGCTTTACTGTGCCACAAAGATTTCAAAATTAGTTTGTAAGTACTGTAGACATACCATAGAACTATTTCTGATAATCCAGTTACTCAGGTTTCAATGCCTGTGGCAACATTGTCCTTATACAGTCAAAATTCATTTGGAAATTAGAAATGGCCTGGTCAAATCTGGGACAGATATTACTGAACTCATTTATCTTAGGTGAAAGGGTGAAAACCTCAGTTATTACCCAAAACATTTGGATCCACTTTTTTCCAATCTGCCACTTACCAACTCCCTGTATTTCTGCATTTCATATCAAAGTTGAGAAGTGTTCACATAACTCAGTGCTATGGAGCTAAACTTAAATGCAAATGGCTGGAGGGAATGGTTAGTGGATCATTTGCTTTACCTCAAGAGGGTGAAGACACTAGAAGAATTCTATGGTGACACTAGAAGTATTCTATGGTTGCCCATACAGTAACCTAAACATATAAAGATAATTCTGCACCACTTCATTAAAATTACTTGAACATTAATTTTTCATCTCTCAATCTCAAGTGGATGCATATTGTATTGAAAAACAATGCTGTTGCAAATCACATCTTATTAAAGTACCTAAGAATATTAAAAAGAAAAGCCACACACTGCAACAAAAAGCATCCTCTGGAGATTTCAGGTACTGAAACATTACCACAGTCTGAAGGAGATGGTGGCTCTCTTTCATCAAGATCATCTGCAGATGACATAGTCCCAGTGGAAGGTGTTCGGGGAAGTCGTCGTTTAAAATCCCCTAGCAGGTAAGAAAAATTTTCAGGAAGCTGTTAAGTATCAGCGCCACACACCTGTTCATTTTTCATTACTTGCTCTGCTCAATACTTGCTTATTTAACAATGATGTCTTCACTAATGTAAAACAGTGCAGGAAAAAGACTTCAGATGAGTATAGCAGTGAGGATCGCTGTACCTGGGCTGGCAGATGGAGAATCCATGGATCGGGACTCACTGCTTCCCCCTGCACTTTCAGAGTCACTGCACATTCCTCCACTCTGGTTGCCAACTGACCATGATCTGAATGGTGGTGGCCCTCGCACTGCTTTGGAAAAGAAAGTCCACTAACTCCAAATGTCAGAGACAAAATTTACTTGTTTTTTTTAATTGAAAACTGAGTATATTCAAAATAGAAAAATTTGCACAAGTTACATGAACATGCAATATAGTGAAAAAAACCACAGGGCATATATTCAAGCTTCAGAAGCTTGAAAACTGTGCTTTTGCAGAAGGTCTGCAATCAACATGGAATGTACAAAATCAATGGATTTTCAATTGCTAGAGCTAATTGAAAGAGTTTAGTCCACTGAGTTTGACAGTACTTGCTGTTTGAATTGTATCTCATCAAAGGATCTAGGATCAGGCAGTTTTCCATTTGTCCTTATTATGCTCAAGTATATAATCTAACTCAGACGCCAAGATTTTTTTTTTTTTAATTTTTAAAAAAGATTCAATGATTTGGAGACAGCCCCAAAAGAAATGTAGGAGAACTACCTTGAATATCTGTGTTGCTGGAAGATCTCTTCTCTCTAACCTTTTGTGAACGGTGATAAACTGGGCTTCCCACATCATCCAATGTCTGAGCAGGAAAATCTCCTGAGCACTGAGATAAGTTACCATGGGATGTATGGACGCTGTTTGTTGATTGCTTATGCAAAACCCTTCAGAAAGAAAAAAGTAATTTGAACAATGAATAAGACAGAATTTAATGAAAAGTAATGCATTTTTTAGTCCCTAGGCACTAAAAATGCTACATTTAATTACTATTCATGAACATACATTTTTGACATGCCATTCTCGTAATTAAATTTAATTCCAGAATTAAAAAATAAAAATATTAAGAGTGCCCATTTTTTTTTCAATTAAGTATGTGAGATTTCCCAGTGCTTTCTCTCCACCCAGAATGAGCTTTCCACATGTCTTCATTTATTATAAACATTATCTCATAGACTTAGAAAAAACAGCATATCTGTTCATCTGAAGTTAAGAATAATCAGAAGCCATCGTATTCTATGATTATACTTTCCCCTCCAAAAGATTCTCTAACCAGCCATCAGGACTTCCACCTATAAACACATACTGTGCTTTTTAAATGCACAGAAAATGTGTTGAAGCTGCCAGTGTGAATCCATTTTGAAAATCCACTCTCACTGTAAGAACAGAATAATGTTAACAGTAATGAAGGTAAAATGCTGAAGCACCCTGGGGACAAAATGGCCTGCTGACCAAGTTCAGCAGTCAGGAAGCTGTTCCTTAATCAGCTCTACCCTATCAAGCTTAAGGAAAACAGAGATTGAAAAACATTCTAATTTGCATTTGTTCAAGGAACAGTCCCTTAAATTAATGCAGACTCAAACAATACAGATGATCAAATACATAAAGAATCACAAGGCTGTGACAAAGAAAATAAAAAATGGGGAGAGAGGAGAAAAAATATGGTCCTATAGATGTCAAGCAGTAAATAGCTGGGAGAGCACACAAAGTGTTGGAAATTTCATGCTCATCAGTTTCTCAGGGAGCTACACAGTTAAATTCCCTGAAGTCAAAGTTTATGAGTATAGCCTAAGTCAGTCTTAAAAGGCAGGAAATTTACAGACAAGAATTAAGAATCTGAGCTTTAACTTTGAATTTCCTGCCTTTTGTTGGTAGAAGTCTGACTCAAGCATTGGGTTTTTTGTATTTAGTTTCCTTTTGAAAAACGATGACGATGCTTTCCTGTAGAACTGTGAAACACACAGACTGAAATGGATATTCTGGTGTTTTAGTGCCAAGATGACTATTTTACAACAAATTGAAGGTGGAAAAGCATTTGGCATGCTGACACAAGGAGCTGTCTTTATCTTGAAGTCTTTACTTCTTACTGAAACACAGTTTAACAATCAAAACTTCTATTTCATACAGGTTGGGAAAAAAAAGAATTAAGTTAGAACACGTCCCTACAAATGGGCTCTGATCTTTTTTTAGGCACATAGCATAAGATAGAAATCGAGAAACACTTCCTGCGAAAAAGTTGCCAGATATAAACAATATGAAAGAAGCTACTGTACGTAGCAGAAAGGCCTGTAGAAGAGGAAAACTACCTCTTCAGACTTTCTAAACTGATAATCAAGTACTACTGCCATACAACACTACCAAGTCAAGTTTTGCACAACTGTCAATGTTTTAGCAAGTATTATTGCATGAAATGACATTCTGTCTTAGAATTCAGAGGCAGATTTTAATGTCAATCTACTATCTGAAAGATGAGACAAAGAATAGTAAAGCATGGTAAAACACCAGGATTCCTTTAGTTCCTCCAAAAATACTGTTTTATAGTTAAACACACGTGCCTAAGTGTTGCATTCTCAACCAAGCAGTTGCCACCTGCACTTTGGCACTTACCCATCAACCTGGGAACTCTGGGTTTCAAAACAACCTGATTCAACAGGAATACCATCCTTTGGCAAATTTTTCACAAACTCTGAATACTGCTGACCAGGGTCATAGAGTTTGGCACTCTCACAGAGGGACTGGCAGTTAACTGGCAGAGATACAACCTGAGCATGCTGCAGCTGGAACAAGTTAACTGTTGCCTGTTGGGAGAAAAATATTTTCATTATTTTTAGATCATTTCCTAAATATTTCACTTTGCTCAACCCAAATTAATATCCTCACAGAAGATTATTTGAGCAGTAAGATTAGAAAACTTCTAGAAAACAGGAACATGTTAATTTTTACAGCCAACTTTCAGAAGACTTGCACAAGCTTAATCTGTAATAGAGACATGAGTATTTCTCTCCTTGCTGGGTTGTTGAATCCTCCCACTAGCAAAAATTCCAATTGTCTCACTTTGGGTTGATCAAGATAAACAAGCAAGGGCTTTTGCTATCAAAAAAGCTTTTTTCATGTTCTGGAGTGAATATTAGTCATCACTACAATGAAGTAGTTGGAATTCCAAACCCAGGTAAGCTCCATATTGTCTTGAGACATGAAATGGACAAAACACTCTCCCAGAATAACCGAACACTTTCTTCCTTAAATTACTTACAGTAATTTCACGAATATAAGCCGCACCTTTTTCATTGAAGAATCCAGCCTACCCCAGTAGTGCGGCTTATATTCAGGTGCGGCTTATCTATGGACAAATCCCAGTGAAATGCCAACCCGGAAGTGAGAGCCGCTGGGGAGGGCGCCTGGGGCTGCGTTTAAAGGCTTCGCTGGTCTATGAAAACTATTTGCAACTTGAGCACCTGACACCAAACCCAGCTGGCAGTGATTCTGTTAGTAATTTGTTACTTTGTTACACATGGATCCTCGCCCAAAAAAAAAAATAAATATGCGGCTTATAATCAGGTGTGGCTTATAATCGTGAAATTACTGTAACTCTTCTAAAAGATTTCATCACATGCCAGAGACCAGAAAAGGGGGCCACTGCATAACTGCTTCATCAGCTTTTGGGTTGCAAAGTAGCAATTTAAATATACTTGAACTGACAAGTCTGTCTATACTTCCTACTGCTCTTATGGGTTGGTTTTAGGGTTGCTTGTGGACCATGGTTAAGTTTGATGTTTTATTTTCCCTCTCTGCCCCAGCATTAAATTTTCATTGTCTCATCTAAGAGAACAAAAAAAACCCATAGATCTCTAATTCTTCAAGCCTTTTTTCAAAATTGTCCATGTTGTATGCAGTTTTGACCATCATTTCCCTACTACACCAATAAATTAGTACATTCAACTAGTCACAATGGATCCTGCAGTAACTGAGACTGCCATCAAGGCTGAAAGTGTGCTAATATTCATTCTGGGCTGGATCCAAATGTCTTTGCTAATGCACTAATCAAAGCAAACAAAGCTGTACTCTAAAGCAACAGAGGAACACTACTGCCATCAAAATTTTGCTAAGATATTTTATAAGGATTGTGTAGTCAGGGTTCTTACAAGGCAACAGCTCATGAAAGACCCAGGAATGCTCAAGACCCCTCCTGCCACATTTCTTTTTTTAAAACTCCTACCAGAAAGAGAATGCAAATAGATTAAAAGTTTTCTTTTTCTGTTGGCTTGATATCTGCCCTTAGAAAGCTTTCTATTTAAAATGGAGCTTGTGGGGCCTTCCCTTAGTTCTAACAATATATAAATATCAGCAAAAAAAGTATTTTAAAAGCCATGCTTACAGCTTTAAGAGTAAGATCACACTGGTAAATAAGCTCCCGAAGCTGTGTTAAAACATCACTTTTAAAGCTTTCCAAATAATTCCTTTTTTCTTCAACCTCTGCCATGCTTGCTTTATAGTGTTCATTGGCTTCTTCGGCCTAAAGAAAACACAAGTACAAAGAGTTGATGGACTACAGGCCTTGATACTGGAAGCAAGAAAAAACTCCACTCAGTATGACTGTATTTGAGATTTCCTTTTAAGATAAAAACCCAAAGGAGCATAGCATGATTAAAATAAAAAATGTGAACTCAACTTACTCAAATACCCTCCTTAGCAAAGTGTGGATAAAACCAGTATAGACTTAACTTTAAAAAAAAAGGAACAAAACCTCTTTACCTTTTGAAGAGCTTCTTCTTCCAACTTTCGTTTCTTTTCCAGTTGCTTGCTGAAATCTTTCACAAAGCTTCCACTTGAGCTAAGATGTTCCTCCTCAGCACGAGCAGTACAGGATTTTGCCTTTTCATACTCATCTTGACGTTGTGTATACAACAACTTGGCTTTTCTGAGAGCAGCTTCCAGCTCTTGCTGCAGAATGCAGCAAAAGAAAAAGCAGAAGAATAAACAAGATTAATTTTTCAGTTATTTAATGTGATGTTTAAAAAGACTTACGCACAGGTCTGTATGCTGCAGTACCAAGTACATAGTCATTGAAAGGTAACCTCTCACAAATGCCAGATTGCCATGAAATGGACAGTTACACCTGCTTTAACTAAGCCCTAGAGAGTATGTGTGAAAGTAGTCATAACGGGCTAGGTTTGAAAGTTTCATCATTTTGAAGAATTCTAGACTGAACTGTTAGACATGAAAGAATTACTAACCATTTTTTTCTGTTCTCGCTGCCAAAGTTCCTTGATGTCTTTCCTTTGTCTATCCAACTCATTTTTCCTTCCCAGAAGAGGCTAGATAGGAAATATTAATGGAGTACATTAGACACAGGCTGGGAGTTGTTCTTTCAAATACTCAATGAAATAATATATACTTTTGTCTTTTTCTTTAAGCATACCTGCACAAATTTGTTAGACTGGAGAGCAGCAGCCGTTTGTTGCCAAAGTTGACTGTTCTCAATATCATTTTGAAAAGCATTAATGAATATTGACTGGAATGGCATATAATCCTAAAATGACACAAAATTTATTGAAGTAAGACAAATGACATTTTGAATGTCTGTATAACTGAACTAGATTTTAAGTTTAGTAAATTATTCACTAAAAAAAGTATGAATGTCAGATATGGATGTAGAAACTCACTAATTTCTCATCTCTGATTCATCTTACTTGGAAAAAATGCCACAAGTCCAAACCACAAAGCATACAAGATATTAGTCAGAAAAAATAATATTGTGGATCTGCATATTAAAAAAAAAATCTATTAAATATATAAATTTTTGTAACAAATAGAAAGATGAAAAACTAAGTTTTTTAATCACTGCTTTATTGTATAAAACAATTCTGTATCAGCTTAAAAATCCATTCCTAAACATCAGAGTTCTACTCCTGGGCAAGCCATTCAATAAAATTTTAAGACTAAGATAAAGCCCCTAAGGCATACTCACCTGGTGTCCAACAACAGCTTTAGCAGTTTCTGCCATTTTTGCTAAGTTTTTAGCACACTCCACTTCTGTTAAAAAAATTTCACAGTTACTGTTTACATTTTAACACAACAACAGTTATAACACATGCTAAATGCTTTTTACAGTCTTCCTTTACCAAACAGACTACAGAGGGGACCACCTTCACTTTGTTACAGGCCTTTAATTATAGGAAATGCATGATCGCTGTTCACTTCAGCGGAACAGCTACTAATTTAGAAATCACATTATTGACATTCTGCAGCACAGAGGCCTGACAACAGATTTAATTTCATCATGACAAAGCTGATTAAATACCAGAAAGAGCCACTCACCCAAGCTAAGCTTTTTTTCTACCCATGCGACTACATCCTTGGTATATTTTGACCATGCTTTAGCATAGGACAGAGCCGACTCAATTCCACTGTCATTTCTTAGGAGCATGCTATCAACCTCCTCTGCTCGAAGATGTCCTGCAAATAAAGCATCCAACACAAAGAAGTGGTTTTTAGACATGACCACACACTGAGAGCAAAGCCAGTATTAGCCAACTGTGAATGCTTAAGCAGCTCTGATCTTGAGTTGGTCTTTAATGCTAGTTGACTTTAAACAGGACTGACAGAGGTTTTAGAAGAAATTAAAAGGTCACAGTTTTTTATCTGGAGTAGTCATATGGCCAGCATAACTTTCTTCAAGAAAGTGACCCAACAAAACACCAATCCTATGACAACACACAGAAGGGGCTTCAGGCCTTAGTTCTCTCCCCCACGCCCCCCTGCCCCCCAGCCAAAAAAACAAAAAAAGCAATCTGGGTTGGTTATTTGCAAAAGAATGAAATCTTTGCAATAACTTTTCTTTTTCACAGTGAAGTTCTAAAGGCAGCACAGGTGTAAAAAATGTGACCTAGCAACTTACTTAGAACATTTTTAGAAGAAAAAACCACACAGATTACAAAATTGTGTTTAAGAATGTTAAATGAATGACCCACCTTGAATATCATCCCTTTCATGCAGTGAACCCCCAGACTCCACAGAAAGATTCTCAAAAGACTGGTGTACAAGAAATAAAAAATTAAGTTAGCAAAGAAAACCTCTCACTGGAACTGAAAGCTAACAACATAAATGACATTATCTGCCTGTATTTTTTTTGCAGATAAAAAATATCGGCATCGCTCCCTCTCATTTAAGGCACAGCATCGTTTAAACTCTCATTGCTGTCAAATGAGAAAGAATAAACAGCAAGGAATCATTATATACCTTTAAATCAACAATCTTGAAAGTGTGTGATGAAAGAGTTAAATATCAACCAGATTTGTTAAACAATTAAGTGAGCTTCAGCTTTTCTTAAATCCCTACCTATCTTTTAAAAGCCTTTTTACACAAACCTAATGCCAGATACATAAAACAGACACCGTCCTACAAGCCATTACAATCCTGTATTTCTTCCTCAAGGGAATAAAGTTAAGATTTTTTGTAAATTACTTGCAGGTGGTGCACTGTAGGCACAACAGCTGACTAGTAACACTTGCTAATGAAGCCCTGACAGTACAACCTGACAGAATGTAATCCAAAATAATAAAAGGAATTTAGCACATCATGTCATCCCTACCTTTGTCCTCACTGCATTTTGCTACTCCTTTAATTGTGCAGGTTGATTTATTTGTCTACTTTGCTGCAGACCTGACTGCTCAACAAATTTAAATGAACAAAAAGTTTACTGTGTAACAACTACCCACTTAAAAGCCAAAGCACAACAAAGACATCAAACCTACATAATTTTAAATGGATAAACTACTTTTGAAAACTTAGAAGCACAAAGCAGACAGAAAGCAAAGGCTAAGGAATAGCTGCAAAGTGCCCTTAAGCTTTGCAAGAACAGCTTGTTTTCATTTAGATTTTGGCGCTGGTTTATTTTCAGACATTCACTAAAATGGAGCACAGTTACCAATGATTAAAGTAGCTTGGGTTTCTTGGGATTTTTTAAAAAATGTATTTAAAAACATTTCATAAATTACACAAAACTCTCTCAAGAATCATTGTTTATTTCACAGCAAAAGCAGCTTTTCCATAGACCAAAACATGCAAGGCATTAGTCATCAATGACATCAAACTACAGCCTAAAGACCTGCTTCATTTCTAAGAAAGTGAAATACTATTACAGTGGTTGTCTAATACAAGGGAGTTTCAAGAAAATGGAAGGACTTTTTCAGAACAGGTGTCAAACCTATCTCAAGCTATTCACAACCAAATTGGTAAAAAACCCTAAAATCTGAATTTAGCAATGGGTCAATATTTGGTTTCAGAGAAAGCTTGAACATTCCTAGATTTTACCCAGATTT
This sequence comes from Sialia sialis, assembly GCA_009812075.1. Lineage (NCBI taxonomy): Eukaryota > Metazoa > Chordata > Aves > Passeriformes > Turdidae > Sialia > Sialia sialis. Next base: position 13,622,365 of record VRYO01001717.1, on the reverse strand, counting down.
TATACAAATTATTACTGTCTTCAAGAAGATTTAACAGATGTTACGGGAGAAAAAACAGTAAGCAGAAAAACTCCATATGCACTTTTAAGTTCTGGTCCTAAGAATTATTTCCCATTTGTATAAGACCTAAATCACTGCAGTCCAGAAAACTGTTCACTCCTTTCCAGTAAGCCAGGCACACTAGTTAAAGCAGCTAATCAAAGGTCACTCATTCTTTCACGTTCACCCACTGCAAGTGTGTAATACAATTTTTAGAAGCTAGCATGAGCAAATGCTTTTATCTATGTGCTACAATTTACTATCAGAACGTGATCCATACAGCTTGCCCCTCAAGCAACCCAATGACTCATCCCAGTAGTCCCAGTAAAAATTAAAAGCCTAACTTTTGTTTCCAAATTCAACCAGTCTCTTCTGGCTTTTTTCCCTCATTACCCAAGACTCTCATCCTAACACAAGCAAATCTCTTCACACACTTTGAAAATTTTATCCTCCTTTATTATGCTCTCAGATCTGCACAGCATCAAATAGTATTCATCAACTTGTTGAGTAATGAAAGGTCAGACATGTCTGTCTGGTCTCTTCCAGTATACATTAAAGTGCTTTTGTCTTTAATTAAAAAATGTCTTTGCTTCCACCTTGTACATCTGGTTGAACTACAAGAGCTAAAATGAGAACAATTATATTGGCTAAGAGGGGGTATACATATCATTTAACTTAAGCTTCCAAGTGGGATGCCTTAAGTAAAGAATGTAGACTCCCCTGCAGTCAAGAGAAGCAAGATCAGTGCTGCCCACCTCCCTCCTTGGAGCCATCCTCATCAGCTTAATTAGGGAGGTCCCTAACTAAAGAGGCAATTAAAATATTTCTCCTTGATCAACCCTCAAAGTATTTAAATGTTAAATTCTACCAAAATGTTATGTTCTCTTTAAAATACAGCTAGATGCTATGATCACTGAACACACACAACTACAGAAAAAATTAAACAGCTATTAAATATTTTGCATTAAACTCCTCTTAACACTCAACTCCTAGTTAGCCTCCAAATTTCTCTCTGAATTGTAAATCAAAGTGAAATGATTCACCTGTTAAATGTGCATTTATTTGCCTAAATGAAAATGCACTTGAGACAGATTTCTAGGAAACTGAACTATGTTACCCTACCTGCTCCAAAATTTATGATTGTTCACCTTCGCATCAGGAAAAGCATGAGATAATATAACAGCAAGGTTTTAAATGTAAGCTGGTGATTTCTGAAGCATCTAGAATGGAATTCCTTCTTCATTTTACTTAAAATTTTCCCCCGGCCTTCCCCTCACTCCCATGTTCGGAAGAGTGATCTTATAGATAATCAATCATTTACTTCCCAATACAATATACAAGACCCTCTCTTTCCACAAGCACATTTTTCCAATGCAAAACCATTTCAAGATTAAAATGTTAGTAAATTCAGCCCCTTTCTTCTGCCGGTGAAGCAATTAGATGAGCCAGTATTTCTTCAAATAATCTCATTTAATTTACATGAGATGCTGGGTTCTATGCTATTTTATTTTATACTTTTTATCAGTGACCTTGAATTGAAGTTTGCTGGAACCAGTTTTCTGAGTAGCCTACTTTTACTCCATATTGTTTACGGAGATAAGTTTTGTAGCAGTTACAGAAGAAGAATTTGTGTGATAATACACATGGGAGAAAAACATGGTGAAAGTTTGAAAAGACTACTCAGATGTAGCTGCATGGCTTGCTGCACACAAGCCTGCGTGAAGGATTGCTAAGTCTTAAGTATGTTTCAACAGAGTCTTTATAAAAATGAACAATCTAATATTTTTAACCTTACTACAACTTAGCTTGCAATACATGCTAATTATCAATTGTATCTTCCTTGCATGTAAGTCTTAAATTCATTTGATTTACCTTAAAACCTGCTTCTCAATACACAAAAATTCAAACCAGAATTTGGTACTGAGCATTTTTCAATCATACCTTCAGTGTGTTTAAAGGGAAGTTTAAAATGTTAGTGTTTTTCTTTGACTATCTATAAGTTGACAGTTCTTTTAATGAATTGTTGCTGCAACAGTTACAGCACAAAGTGGGGTCAAAAAGAAGAAAAGGTCATTTTGTCATGAATGTGAGTCTTTAAATCCAAAATGAAGTCATTAACCCTTTGGTTTCCAGCTTTTGACAGGTAATAGTCTACTTCAGTGAGCAATCATTCAAGTATCTTGTTTTCTCAAAAACAATGACAGCAGGTAACCCTGTCAAGTCATTGCTATAATTCAGAATTTAAACCTTGAATTCACATTTTCCCTGGGTTGAATCTTGTTTTAGAACTCAGACAACTCCAAGTGTCCCAGCCCCAAGACGCAGAGTTTCAGTAAAACTGAAGTCTCCTTTAACAGATACCATTTTATACTCAAGAGAACGTGTTCAGCCTACCCGACTTCTCCGAGATACAGGAAGTCCCAATGACGAGCCATTGTCTACATCTCCCATAAGGAAGTCTGAAACACTGCCAGAAAAACAAAAAATTGTGTTACTTCATTACTTTACCTCACCAAGCAATTGTGTATCACTGAATTCAAGAACTCAAATAAGTCCTTTAAAAGTTCTGCAAACCATTTTAGTAGTCATATTCTCTGCAATTTCTATACCATCCTAGATTTCCTTATTAAGAAAAAAATCAAAATGACAAAATCCCCAAAATGTAAAATTTTTATAGATGTACCTAATATAAATTACTTTATCAGAAAACAGTCCAAAAGAAAACGAAAGCTTTTGTTATTGTTGTGTCTTAATTTGATTCAGGTCCATTGAGTTCTTTAAAAACTCCTTCTGGATTCCAACTTACACGTTTCCAAAGGTGAATGCCAATGTTTCAATGGAAGAAAATATTTCACTGAAGAACTCTCTCTTGTTTTCTTCATTAACTTCTTTGAAGTTCACCGCTTACAAAAAAAACAAAAAAAAAAGAAAAGCAAAGCGTGAGAGGTGGGGTCAATTAAACAAGTTTATCAGGCCTAGAAACAAATTTTATACACAAAGTCTCCTACAGAATATGGAATATTATGCTTTTCTGAATAATTGAAAAAACATCATTTTAAAGAAGACTAGTAAGAAAGTAAACACTAAAGGGGAAAAAGTAACACAGTCCAGATGCTTCCCACAATGAAATCAGATTACTCCTGCACTTCCTGTATCTTCCCACTTAAGGAGCAGCTTTGTTTGGAAATGTTGGTAATGCAAGGACAACAAAACAGTAATTTACCAACTAGAGTCAAATCACACAGCAGTAGCACCACAAAGCAGATCACAAATGCAGTCATATTGGAAAAGCTGTTTACTTTCTGTGTAGAAATTTCAGCAGTAGCTTGTGGGGGTGCCCCCTCAATTGAATGCAATCCAGAACATTGCATTTCTGACTTGAGTACAGGCAAGCAGAAAGCTATCAAAAGGTGATGCCCACTGCAAAACCCTTCAATTATTAGCTCCACAGTCTGGCAAAAGCCTCTCTATTTTTCCTGTTAAAAGTGGGGAAGAAGCTCAGTATAACTACTGATGGTCCCAAATAGGAAGAAGAGTCTTGCTGGACAAACTAGATGGTTTAAAGTGGTGATCAAGTCTTAACCACTCAACACAGCCTTTAACACATTTCCACAACAAGCTGGAATAATGAGACAAGTTGAATGCTTCATCCAGGGTTTCTACTAACAACTACTAAACAAGAAGAGGGAGGGAGAGAGGACAAGACAAAAAGCATGACCATTTTTGTCTGGTTTCAGCTTAACTCCTTAATCAGTGGTGACTGGGAGATTTTTTGTAGAAAAGCTGCATACATTCCTTTGAGCTGAAACTGTATCCTCTGAGGAAAGTTTTTCCCAGAGTTACACTGTGAGAAATGACAACTTCACTTAGTATTTATTTTTTTCAGTTTTCTTTTTTCCCCATTTACTTTTTTCCCCGACTTTTTCAAACAACGCAATATTCTTATTTCTCTAGGTGTGTGACTCATGCTCACATCTATTTCAGAGATACTGCAATGACACATATACAAGATACTCAACCCACATCACTTTTTGCAAAATCTAACAAGGTTAATTTGTCATCCTTACATTTCAAGTACAAATAGAATACGATGACTTGTAGAAGTAGCAAAAATAAAATAATGTTTAAATGTTGCCTATTTTATACAAATTTATATAGAAATTTTCTCAGCAAATTAACAGGCTTTAATCTTAAAAAGTATTCAAACTTCCTGCCAGGTGCCTAAATACTAATGGGTAACAAACAAAGAAAGTACAGTAATCTGCTCCTCCATTAGACTTCCTTTGTGAAAGGAAAAGTTTTTAACCAGTAAAGAAACATAGATAAAGCCATCCCTTATTACATAGTATGTCAACAGACTTGAACATTTTACAACAACTACTTCTATACAAAGCCATTACAGAAAATGCATATTCTTCTCATGGGCTATTCTTACAATTACTTGCAGATACAAAATAATGTTGCAATAAGCCTACAGCAAAAACCAATTATTTCATATTACAGTAATATTACCAGTATCTGTTGACACAGTTCACTACTAAATTACAGCTTCTCCTACCTCTTTGTTTGGCTACACGTTGTATTACACAAAAAAATGTCTCTGGCACCTTTGTTTGAAATAAGATTCGATGAAGCTCCACAGATTTCTTTTTTTAAATAGCTTTGTAAATAGCGGTGGATTTTTTTTTTTTTTAATTCAGGTTAGTTGAAAACCTCAATTTTCCAGAAATAATGTTTTGCATAAGTCTAAATTTTGCATCAAAATCATTAACCAACAACAGTCACAATGAGACCTATTGATTACCACTCCCTAATGACTGGAAAAATCATTTAAGAGCTGGCATGAAATGCAAACTGCTTCAAAATTAGAAGGAATTAGCGAAAATTGTCCAAGCATTCAAAGCACTTACCACAAAACCGTTTGTATATCCATTAGCTGCAGTGTCTTCAGAGAGAGAGAGCACTTCTTTCACTTAGTTAACAAGACATTAATAGAGAGCCTTTCCCTAAAGAAATGCCGTCTGTTTCACTCTGCCTTCCTGTTCCAGGAAGAGTTTTGTTAAGCTTTACACTTTATATGCCAGAGAAATCCTTTCTTTTCAGGATCCATCACAAAAGGAGTAACAAATCTCCATGGTTTTTTTCAGATTTACTTCTTTTCACTTCTCCCAAAACAGGTAAGTGTAATCTCTTAGTAATTCGGTAGAATACCACCAGCTTTTTTCTAGCTTACCACCACTGGAATGCTGATGTACTTAACGTCAACTTTAAACCACGCACTCTCTTTCCCCAGGACATCCTGACTGCACACAATAGCTACTGACAACAATGAACTATAGTAATCTTGCCATGTCTGGAAATGACAGCTATCTATCTATAGTTCTACAGATTTCAAAGCAAGTATACAACTAGACAACTCTTCTAAGTAAGATTTCAGATGACACATAATGAACTTCAAAAATTCTTATGGCAGTGATACATTAAAATCCAAATCCAGTACCAGAAATGCAAGCCTAGCTTGCAGTGGATCTCTATTTCCAAAGCTCTCTTCAAACTGAGGTGGGTTTTGCAATCTCATAAAAATGCTGCAGTATGCTGCAGATTCAGCTCTTGGGTCACGCCATCAAAACTTTTTTGAATCAAGCACAGACCAGGCTGGGGAACCCAAAACAGCCATGAAGGTTTTGGAAGTGACAATCCCAGAAGCTGAAGCATTACCTGAGGACATATGAACAATGCTGCTAAAAGAGGAAGAAAAGACTGACAGCTGTCAGGACCAAAGGGCAACCAGGGCCTTTAAAAGGAGATTGATAATTTCCAGTGAACTCACACACACAGAGCCCATGGGACACAGCCATGCTGGAGTCTGCACAAGTTCACTCGCTGCCTCAACCCTGCTGCCCATACACACGTGCAGGTCTGACAGCAGCAAAGCTGTCTTGCAAGCAGTCTGCAGAGCCTGGACAAGCTCACAGAATTTGCTCTTTGCAGGTCAGTTTTCTCATACATGATAGATAGATACGGTAACATCACACATTTTTTAAGACAAGAATACATCCTCAATCCATGCTTTACTAGCTGACTTACCAGAAGCAAGTAACCAGCTGACTTCTTGAAACTGAGTACCTTAGCAACCAATTTTATCTTTAAACTCACAAAAATGCTTTCAAATACCTTTCCGAACTATTTCAAAAACAAAACAATCACCCGAGCAAACAAAAAACCTAACAAAGACCAAAAGACCACTCCCACTCTGAAAACAAAGACTTATAATACTTCTTGTTATTACCTCTCTTCTTCAAAAACACGTAAAATAAATGGGGAGAAGAACATAAGTGAAGAGCAATAGTATGGAGGTTGGAAAGAGGCAGAAGAATATTTTTGTATCCTAGAGAGGATCAACAGGCTGTCCAAGCCTCAACTGTTCTACTTTTAGTTCTTAGTGCCATATAATTTCACCAGCCTGTACTTACTACCAGGTTTGGCAGCCCCCTCAACTTGAGCTGGATGCCAACAAGACAATTTCAAAGAACTGTTTCCTACTCCTTCCATAATATATTTTGCTCTGAATGTACATCACAGATACAACAACAAAATTGAAATTATTTCATCTTGTTTGAGATGTTTCTTCTTGATGAAGAACTACTACTACAAAAACACCTATGCCTAAACAGAAAACTTCTACAAGTGCAATTTTCAGCTTTACCAGGAATCAGTCAGTGTTGATTCTAGTGATTGAGTAAAAGAGTGCAATTAAGAACAAAGGAGCACAAACTTGAATTCAGCATGGGATCAGGAGAACCATGCACTCTGAGACTATAAACTATTTGAAGGCATTAAGTGGAAAAGTAACTACAAATATGATGCTGTGCCAGAATGGGAAGTGACTTACAGAAACAGGAATCTTAACAGGTTCCAATCAAGATGCTTCAATAAGTCTCAATTCTTCCAGGTCAAGTGAGGTGTTATTTAAAAGACATTTCTCATTAAGCACTCAATCCAGAATAGTACAAATCTGACAAGTCTGCACTGCCAAGCACAGTTCTATGTAGCAAGATTCAGATCACATGTTGCAGCTAATTTTTCCTTCAATCTGTCTAAAAGGAAAAGCACTGAACATCCAAAGCAGACTAAGGGCATATTTTTATCATTCCCATTGAAGGTACTGAAAAATGGCCAAGAAGCTGAAAAGAACACAGTAACTCCAGTTTTTGTAAGCCTTCTAAATATTCACACTGACAGTAATCTAAAGGTGAGTATTATGTTTAAAGCACAGTGCAACTTCTCATAGTTATGAGAACACAAGACACAAAGACTTTGTGAATCACTAAGGTTCCAAAGTTATTGCAACTGATTTAACGAAGAGCAAAAAATATTTGTTTGTTGTAATAGCGGTATGTCCCTAGAGGAAGTCCCAAAGAAAAACTGTATAATACCAGTGTTTCAAATCCAAAGACTCAAAAACCAGGAGTTAGAATCACGTGTAAATCCCAGCTTGTTTCTATTTCATCCTCTCCTAAATAAACACCAGAATTTTTCCATGCCAGGTTAATTTTCTTCCTAAACATAAATCCAACTACAGAGTTCTTCCATATCTTTTTATAGTTCTGTCCTCCAATGACAAGAAACAGATGAGTCACATGAACTTTTCATAATGTCACATTAACAAAGACAGGGAAGCCAGAGGAAAAAGGATACTGGATATGGTCTACCAGCTCCTCACATTCTTGTAGCTTCCTGTTTATTCAAAAGCTGCATTACCTCTGGTGAAATAACCACAGCTGAAAACCTGTGAATGCATGTGTTACACACAGGTCAAAGTAAGCAAATCTGAGGTCTGATATGCTTACAATCACCACAATGTACAGAATTTTTATTTCCGCTTTCTCAGCACCAGCTGTCACACACTTCAGTTTGAATATAAACTTGGAGCAGTACGATCCGCAGAAAAAGCCCAGCTGTAAAAACCAAACAGGTGCTAAAGGCAAACTGCCCTCATATTTACCACAGATTATGTTGCAGAGAGATAGTCTGTAGGCTTTGCTGTTCACAAGAAGTAGGACTGAAGTACCAGTCAGAAAGTCCTGAAGTCTTGAATCTCCCCATTTCCATCTCCAGAGGTGAGACAGATACAGTATGTGTCTGAGCAAACACTGACAGGAATGACCAAAATCTTCACATCCAAGTACTTATTGGTATTAATGGTTATAAATATTGAGGCAGTACTGACTGAGACAATCTTTACTGTGATCTGGAGTTCCCCGTCCTTGCATTTGTGCGGCCAGGTCACATAGTCTGGATCACAGGAAAGACTATTTGCCACAGAGTGAGTTTCTATTCACTTCAGCCAAAGGATCGTAGAATGGGCTGGAAGGGATCTTAAAGCTCATGTAATTCCACCCCCCTGCCCTGGGCAGGGACAGCTTCCACTAGACCAGGTTGTTCAAAGCCCCATCCAGCCTGGCCTTGAGCACTGCCAGGCTTGAGGCATCCACAGCCTCTCTGGGCAATTTGTTCCACTGTCTCATCACCCTTACAGTAAAGCAATTCTGTATCTAAGCTAAACTCATAAAAACAGATAGAAACAGAAGCATATAAGGAAAATTACAAAACAAAAATGCATCTGCCCAGGGTTCAACCTGCTATCAGCTATTGTATGATAGAACACTATGCACCAAGAAGAGAAAAAAGTATGGCATCAAATTCAGAAGGCTGCAATATGCTGGAGGAATGAATAATGTAATTCAACAAAGCACTTAATTCTCCACTTCTGAAGTAAAAGGGCAGGAGAGAGAATAAATAAATCTAGGTGTGGAAAACTGGCTCAGCAGAAAGTGACCTTGGAGTCATCATGAACTTCTAAAGTGTACAGAAAAACTGAACAAAAAGCCAATATAATTATGGACTCAATAGCCTTACATGCACGACAAGGAAAATTGTTCTACTGCTTTACCTTGTGAACTCAGACAGTACAGACTGATTAATATGCACATCAAGAACAATATTAATAAACTATGTAGTCCAGGGAGAACAGATGATATTGCAATGGTTTTTGAAAACATAATTTAGCAAAGGCTGATGTGATACAATTTACTTGCATACCTTAGGTCACTTTTCCTCAGCATTTCTTATATTAAAGAACAGTTGAACATTGCCCTGTGACCACTGAAATTAGGGCAGAGCAGAGGACGCAGTCTTCTCACCATAGCACTTAAGCATGGAAACAGCACGTCTGAAGTGGAAGAATTATGCTTACTAAACACTGACTATCACTGTAGGTGTGCACTTAATTCTCCCTATGATCAACAAGCAAACAGCACCACAAGGGACGCTCTGTTTTTCTGCTGCAATGTACAAACCTCTAAAGCAAGTTCAGAAGTTGTAGTCCTGTCTTACGAACATCTGAAATACCAGGTACAGAACTAAAGGAAACTCTGTGTGTAACACAAAGAAAACGTGAAGTTTGGCTAGCATCTGCCAAGATCAACTGGCAAAACTATACACCAATAGGAAGAATCCATAAGAAGCTTGGAAGAATCCAATATATAGGAGTCAGGAAGCTAAACATATTAGCATTTTAACTGATATTCTCACTTTATTGAATAAACAATACATTTCAGACATACTAAGATAAATAGGAAACAAGAGGAAAGGCCTAGACAAAGAAGAAACACTAAACTATGTGTCTCTGAAGGAAGATACCCTCCATTATTTAAGGCTGGCAAATGGTAGAGATTTAACCCCACTGAAAGCTGGTTCCACAGTAATATACCAGACTCCAAAGTAGGAAGAGCTGCAGTAAAAGGTTACACAGAAAAGATTTCTGGTGCTGGAGCAATTGAGTGTTCACTATTGCATTTGTCTGGCATGACAAGAACTGCAGTAGAAAAGATCAACAACAAAGTATTAACATGTCTGCACCACTTTTTCTTGTTGCTATTGATACATTTATTGACACATGGCTATGATCCACTTGTGGACTTTATAACTGTTCAACTATTCAAATTTGGATTGCTCAGAGATTTCTTCACCTGATATAAATACAATACCATCCTACAGATTCACAGAATTAGGCAAAAATTCTTGGCAAGTCTCGAAGTGGATAAATGCCAGGTTTGTTACTCTGAGATATTATTCTGTGATACTCAGGTAAAGAAAAGCTTAAAATCAAAGGCTTGTGCTTTAGAATTCAATGTGGATTTGCTCTTAGCTTCCTATAAGCAGAATTTTACCACATCGATGACAGAACAAGCTACTTAATATTACCCTTCACTTAGGGAAGGCATTTTTTTAAACAAATATAAAAGTATTCTCTTAAAAAATAAAAAAAAAATCAGTATATGTAAAATTCCATCTGTAATTCCAAGCCAAAGTCAATTACAATTTTCCATGAATATGAAAGGTAATAATTCCTTACCTTTTACTTTTGCAATAACTGTTCCTGCAGCACTAAGAATATCAACTGAATTTAGAGCCTGATGTTTATTTATCACTGCTTTTAAAACACGTAGCAACTCCCCCAGGCGTTCATGTACTACTTGATGCAGGCCATCATGATTTTCTGAAAAAAGAAGAGAAACTATGTTAAAACAGTGAATTAACATCCAATCACATTACAAACCACCTGGATGGTATTCAGCTGCATGGAATTCTAGGCCATATTGAAGCTGAGCCTACTTAGAAAAACGAAATTGCTAAAAAGATAGAGTTATAATAGCAGCTGTCAATAGTAGACTTGCAATATTGTACATCATTTACACAAACTTCTCACAAAAAGTCAAGCACGTATCCTCTTAAAAAAAAAAGAGGGGTGGGAATTCCACACTAATATCCTAAGGTTTCTAAATTAAACCATCATCTTTTCCTCATGCATCAACCACCATTTTGATAATAACATATATGAAAAAGGTATCAACAAAAGCAGATTCTAACGATTGTTCATTAATTTTTCACCTCATACAAATTCAACATCATTTACGGGGGATGTTTATCGATTAAAATTCCTGGCAAATGTTGGCTAGTTTTTAATTAGAGTATCAGCAAAATCTTAAGCATCTTTAGTATGTAAGCCCAGATCTACAAAGGTCTGTCTTTAAGCATGTCAGCCCTGATAAGTAAGTTAAACACCTAAATTAGGTCAAATCAGAACAATTCTCAAATACACACTCCAAGATGATAATGCTTTTTATATCACACACCTCTTGCTATGTACCTCTAAATCCTAACCCCATCTTAGTTTTTTAAAAAAATACTTATTGTTGCATCCAAAGCACAGGTTAAACCCCAGTCTGTTCTGTTACAGAAGAGGTGCTGGTGCATGGAATTAAAGTTTCTCATGCACTAGAGTGCTGCGTTGCAAGTTGTGGTAAAAAGCTTTCAAATTCAGGAAAGTCTAGCTTATGAAAAAGAAAAAGAGGATCTAATACAAGCTGACTCACTTCCCCACCGAGCAGAGCAATTCTCTGTTGTCTGTGGCCATGATAACAAACAGGTCAATACAGACAATTACAGTTCAGTGCAAATTGATCCAGTGTTGCTCAGAGAATAGTTTCAACTCAGAGCCATTTTTCTCATGACAAGACATTATATTTAGGCTAGAAGCACATAAATTTTTCTGAGGAATCCACCTAGTACAACATGACACATCAGTACAGCAGATCACGGCTGTCAGGTGTGCAGGTGGGGGGGGGTGGGGCTACGCATAAATTTTTTATATTTGTATCAGGTACAACAGCAAATCTAAGGACCACTGTGCCTCAGGCTTTATTCCCCTACATGCCACATATTGAGAGATTTTTGTATTTATTTTTTTTTAATTCAGACTGGCTTATACATTGTCCATGGGAAAAAGTCTCTACTCTGGAAGTACACTAAGGTGAAAACTATCTACCATTCACAGGCACTTTTCCTGCTGGAAGGGACAAGGAAGCTCTATCTGTAATAGGACACAGTCTAGGAAAATCCATCTTACACAGCAGTAAATAAGGAAAGTTCTACGTAACTTGTGGCTTTATCTTAATTTACACCTACATATAACGATCTTTAACTAACTCAAGCACAGCTAGGGCAAAAACATGTCAAAAGCCTGGTACTGAACACGTCGATGATTCAGCGCATCCACATTAGCAGCAGAGGCTTTTTATAACAAACATACATTGATGTAAAGGCACACTATAGCTCAGAGTTGGGAACTTAATGGGGAAAGCACTTTCCATGAAAGCAACAATAATGGAAGAAATTACTTACAGGGGATGAAAGCAGATTAGAAAATTTTAAAAGGCATGAAAATAGCAGATAGAATCAATTGCTTCTCTGTGTCTTTCAATTCTGTGTAATACACCTCAGATGATTAAAATGAGCAAGAGGGAGCCTTAAAACACAAAAAGGTGATCTTCATGTAAGAGACCTGTGGAATTTCTTGCCAAAACACAACACTGTCACAAGAAGTTTACATGGAAACAAGGAGAGCTGGAGAAGTTAAGTTTCCCTGTGAGTTACTAACGAGTCAATAAATGCCCTGGTGGGTCTGGCCTGTGCCTTGCACAGTAGTGGGTGCTGCAGCTTAGAGCCCAGACCAGACTGGCTGCCTTCAGCAGTCCAGTTCCCCAGCATCCACAACTGATCCTACACATGAAACTTAACTGCTGCCTCTGAATTAACTTAATTCCTTTTGAACCTGCCTTCCCAACTTTTCATTCAATTACTCCACACTTTATTCTACTGAACTACCAAGCATTGTACTAAATCAATGTAAATTGCAACAGCTTAAGAATTCTACAAAGCAAAAACAGTTCAGAGCATATGACTAACCTCTCATTTTTACTTTTCTCTAGCTCTTCACTTTTGGCAATCATCAGAGCTCAGGCAACGGGTTAGACAGCTTTAGTCTAAGCCAGTATAGCCATTGCCACCTCCTAACACTCAGAAAAGTTTTATAGCTGTTAAAATGAAAACAAATAATTTTAATGGTCCCTTCAGGCTTTAATCCATCATTTGCACTCCATAAATACAAGAATAAATGCTGTTGGAAAAAACAGGCAGTTCCAGGCAAAGGCAGATGAAAATGAAAAACAGCAAAGTTGTGTTGATGCCCACAAACCCAAAGTGGAACAGACACGCAGAAAATATATCTTAAAATTATAGTAACATTTATCGTCAGCAATTAGGATATTAATAGTTAGAGGTATTTCAAATTATTTTGTTAAGAAATATGTCCAGTGTGTAGACTTCAGTTTTGAAATTCTTACAGAGGTAGTCCTTAGAGTTCACATCTTATTTCTTCTTACAGACCTCCAGGGGTAGACAAATATTCCGCAATCTTTCATCAGAACTAATAATTTTTATTGGTAGGATTGGGATGGATGGGCTTTTTTGAAGGTACTTGAAGACTATAAGCCTCAAAGATCCCCATCAGCCATCTCTGTGTAACCAGAATAAATGCAGCCCTCACAAGAAGGGCGTGTGGTCAATGGGCTAGAGATGGTCAGCACAAGGGCACCATTTGACCAGAACTGCATCTCTTGCCTAGACAAGATGATGATGGTGTCCCTGCCTTCTAATGCACATATGCTCATTTGTATCTGGAGAGAAGAGCTCCTAATCATGGGATCAGAACACCCACATCCTATAGCCAGATCCTTCTGGCAATATGGTGGGTAGACTTTTGGACCCCTAGCAAATAGGGGAGGGGAAACAAGGCCATAAAGCAGCCCAAGCAATCTAGAGTTTGTCAGTTTGAGAGTGCTCAGAAAGGAGTATAACACCGACATACATCAAACATGATTTATTCTGGGGACTACAGTGTGACTTCCAACTACAGACTTATCATTGTAAGTCAAAAAAGTCTCTAAGGGTTCCTTATGTGTTAGGTGAAGACAGAAAACAACACACCCTCCAAAGACTAATTAAAGCAAAATTGATCCCAAAATGCAGTTTCTTACTATTATGATTTGATAGTATACCTTGCCAGAGCAACAGAGCTGGGGGGAAAGCTAAAATAAGTGAGAAGGGGAAAAATAAAAGACCTTGAAGCAGACACAAGCCTCTTCAAGTCTGAAACAGGAGTAACAAGCTTCAAAGGAAAATGCTAGTGGAAAACAATCACTGAGTTGAACTGAATGTTTATCATACCATCCAGGAGAACACTATCACTCAAATAATGCACTCAAGCAGGAGATTACTTATTTGTACTCTCAAAAGCAAAGGTCTGGCTACACCCAACTGAGATTTCTTTGTATTCCATCCCTGCATCGTTTGTTTACAAAATATCTGGAACATTGTTTCTGTGCCTCCAGAAGACAAAAGGTCTGTGACAAGTGGTACTTGGGGAAAGGCAGAGACAGAAGTCATCAGGAACCACAACTGCACTGCATTCACAATAACAGAGACCAAACAGACACTAAACCAGAGACTTCCTGTTCAGGACAGACTTAGAAACCTCAGGTAGCAAAACGGTGTAAATATGCCAGATCAACAGAAACAGTTTTAATGGTAACAAGTCTGAAAATGGCTGAGATCAAAACAATGGCTGAGCAAATACAGTGAAAGGAATGCACAAGGAAATGTGTCTCCAGTGAGCTCCTGCATCAATTTAAACTAAATGAGGCATTTAAAAATTACTTTCAGTTTTTCTTCTGTCCCTTGTATTGTTGTACACATTCACTGATGCACATGAAATCAGCAGAAAATTCTCCACCAATTGATGTCATTGTTTTAAAACCTCTCTCAAGCTTAACAGCATGAAATGCAAAATCCACAGAAGTCTAAAGCCATGACTGTCAGTGATCCTGACACACTTAGAGGCCCTCTCTAGGCACTTGAATGCAGCTGTTCACTCAGGTGACCAGTTTCCTGCAATCTCCTGGAGGAATGAGTCAGCCCCCTACCTCTCAAAAGGAGAAAACCAGCTCTTAAAACTGAAAATGGGGGAAAAAAGGCTTGGATAGAGTTTAGTACCCTATCTGAAAACCTTTCATTGGGGGTTGAACTGTCATTTACAAGAGCTGAAAACAAGCTCTTCCCAAATGAAAGCATACTCTATAGGAGAAGTGGAGAAAGCAGAACAGGGTGAAAAAGCATGTATTCAAAGCTGACAAGTGTAATATACAAGAATGACAGTACAAAGCAGCAGGAAAGTGTGTGCCAAGGCATCTCAGTAGCACACTATTGTCATTGGCATCCCAGTCCTCAATGGTTTTGGTCCCCACATTTTATAACCATTCACGCATCTTTAATGTAGAAGCATAATCTACCTATTTCCAAATTTTACATAGTTCTCAAATGGAAGCCTTTGTTTAGTAAGTTACTAAGCAATAATGTCCTTACAGCTATGGATTCTATTCACACAACACAAAATCAAATTTGCTCATCAAGCTCGTCAGCACCAGTCATCCTCCCTGCCAAGTCAGGGCTGGTCACAATACATGCAGTCAGGAAAGGCACTGCTGTGTCAGTTGGCTGGCATTCTTTTGTCTGACCTGATTTATTATTGGCCCAAACATTTCTGAACTTGTTTATGTCAACAAATGTTTGCCAGGGTAAGTTTAAATACATGCTAACAGTCATCCCCCCACTTCACTGCTCTTCAGACCCACACAAGAAATGTATATGCAATTTTACTTATTACTTCTCCATCTAGAATATTAAGGCCTTTTAACAACAGCAGACTCTCTGTCTACTACCCGATTTCCACCAGTCCCAAAAGAAGGGAAACCACTAATACAACTATTGCTTTGCTGTGAGTAAAAGTTTGTTTAGAATGAAAGTTGGTCTCACTAAAGAAAGACAAGGTAGCAGTCCAGATAAAACAACTGAAAAGTAACACATCCCTGCAAAATTCTTTGAGTCAAAATACACATGAGACTGTCAAAGCAGGTATTCTAGCTCACAACATGTAAGGTTCAGCTTTCCATCAGGAGCTTTTTACAATTAGAAAGAAATGATTAGTTATGTCATGAATTCTAATAGTTTTCAAGAATACTACACAGTGTGAACAACACACCAAGCGCACTCTCTACAGCCACAAGTTTATACACACAGACCAGCCTCCTTAGACTGGGAAGAAATCTACATCAACTCAACTCACTTGTCAAAATCTTATTATAAAAACAAGGTAACTCAGATTTTTGCACAAATATTTTCTCCATCTACCTTCATAAACATACTATGCCTTCACTATGATCAGCATCTATAGAGAACTCACTCTGGACATTTCCAGTAGAATGAATGCAACTGAGGAGAACCCCTAAATGCCCATTGTAGCCATCACCCTCACTAGATCTAGTCCTCATTTTAAGAGCTCCCTTTGTAAATGTGTTCTTCTGGGATCAGCAGAAGTGTGTGTACTTCACCTCCCCTTTGACTGAAATATAATAATCTGAATTCCAATGTTAAGCACCATTTCTCATCATCTCCATAAATTCTAACCTCTTTCAGGATCAATGGGCCAGACAAAATAGTCTTGCAGGAATGTGGTGAGAACAAGCTGGGAAGCAACTTCCCCAATATCTGGACCCAGAACCTTTATTAAAAGTTTCACCTTATAGAATGCAGTCATCTTCTCATCACTTTCAATCTTGGAAGGATTCAGAAAAAAGAGGCTTGAGTAACCAGCATTTCAATATAGCATGCACAATATCCTGGCTAAGAGACCATTCACTCTTATTTACTAAAAGAATCTCATTTTGACTTTTAGATAAATCATATCCTGTTCCCATTATATAGAAGGACTACATGGGATCACTTTATGCCACCAAGGGCAAGGGGGAAAAATATCAGCATTGGAATGAAGCTGATCCAAAGTAAAACAGATTTAATCTAAAATCACATTACTATCATCTTCATCTATGTCCATATTGCATACTAGGACACTGTCAGCACTCAGGTCTGAACCTGATCCAGACTATGAGACTTCCCAGTGAGCATCACAGAGTAGGCAAAACAATCACAACAAAGAACTGTGTGGAAATCACCTAATTCCTACATTTGCAGTTTGGCAAACGGTCCCAGATTAAAACATCATTTTCTTTTTGCCCTTCTCTCTCTGTCAGCCCCATTCTAATACGATTAACAGCCAGGCATATTTGTCTGATTTAACAGAGTTCACTACCACATTGAAAAGACCAAAGAATTAATCAAACACACAGTTCAGACATGTTTTATGCTGATTGTGGTTTGACCATACCGAAGTTATCTATGTCCCTGCTGTCTGGTGTACTGTCAAAGCAGCTTTTTTTTAGCCAGTAAACATACAAGAAATTAGACGTGATTTTCATCCATTGTATGGATATAAAACAAACAAAACTTTTTCCTTCAATGGCGGTATTTACTGGTGATCACAGTCCAGAAGTGATAAGAAAGCAACAGTCTTAGCTAGCATATTTCTTCCTTTATTTGGCAATGTGCTGCAGATGTAAGGAAGGAAACATTTTAAATCACTGAAAAACTCAGAATTTCTGAAAGAATTTATTCCTGCAAAAGGGTCTGGTGAAGTTATCACCTTGCCACCCAGTGCACCATGCAGAAAAAGAACCTACCTATCCATCTCTCTGCCAAGAGACATAGTACTTGAAGCTTCCAAATTAGCAAGATAACCAGTCCCAGTCTTTTTGTTCACCAGTATCATGGCAACCCCTGTTGTCATGGCATCATTAAAACACACCACACTAAATTCATAGTCTTTAGCAACATGTACTCCAGCTAATGTTCTAATTGTATTATATTGCAGCAAAAGATTACAATTTATGGAAAATAATCAGGTAAACAATTATTTAAATGAGGAAAATCAAGGGATATGTGAAATTTGATTAGGAATGAGAAAAAGAAAGTAATAAAAATAGTAACACAAACCGCTATGTTTGAAAGAAAAACATTAGAGTTTTGTAAGGGTTTTTTTTTTTTTTGAGAAGAATAATATACAGACCCAGTTCAGTGAGAATGCATTGAGACATCCTGCATAAAGCTCACTGAATACATTATTGACAGTAGCATGTTTCAGTTATTCCACACAAATAGTGCTTTTGTAATACAAGAAAGCATTTAACATTTGGAACGTCAATTGTCTATTTACTGCTAGACTACTAAATTTGTTCTCAAAGTCAGGTTGCTACAAATTTAGGTTTAAATAAGAGAGTACCTGGCGGTTACCTTTTCTTTTTAATTTTAAGGGTGAAAGGTTCGTCTGCTTTTTGAAATAAGCACCGTGAATATGCAAGCTTGCAATTTTTGCAGAAAAAATATCCCTGCACAGAACACAAAACTATCCCCAATTAGTTAATCCTTTCAGGTTAAGTCTCCTAACATGATGATTTTTCTAATGTATCACAAATACCCAAATAACCCTTTCAGATTTGTCATTTGCTATCAGGAATTGGCCAAAGAACAGCAAACCACCCATTTAGATTCAACCACTAACCATGCTGATTAGCCTCTGATGTGACCTTGAGCTGTGGTGGTTTTTGTTTTTTAATAAACTGAGCAAACATTCCTACCCCATTTTAATTATGAACCAATTCTGTATCTGTGAAGTCAAAATGTTTGTAAGAAGTCCTTCTTGATTACATATATAGAGCAAACCCAGAAGAAGTTAATTTACAGAAATTAAACTTACAATAATAAAGTTGTCTTAAAATAATATTTTCAAATAGCCAAAAAAATAGGTGTATATGCAAAATACATAAGAATAATCAAAATCTTATAATTCTGCCTACACTGAAAGCAGTTACATATTTTCTCTTTATTGGTTTGCCAACTGACATTGGCAGAAGTTATTTCACATTGTAACATTTGTTTCATATTTAAATTCATAGACTAATTCCCCATTTGCTAAAGTGGGGAAGCCTTTCAGAAAAAGAACGATGCCGTTTTTAATCTATTTCAATATGCTGTACAGTACATTCCTTTAACTTTTTCATTCTACTAGACTTGAGATTCCCGTCAACTAAGCCAGCTGTGTTTATGCACTTTAATCTTTAGAATACTTTAATCTTTCATTAAACCAAAATTTAGAGACCAGAAACCAGTAATAAAAAATGCTAGTGTTTCCTTACTTACCTACTTCTGACAAGTGAGAGTGAAAACGCTACACGGTCATTTTAGTCACTGTTCATTTCCCTGAGTCTTCCCAGAGATTAAGAATAAAGCTAAGTAAGGATAATGCTTCAGCAGTTTCAGAACATATTTTAAGTTAGAATTGTAAATTGTCAAGTGAATATAAAGATATATTCTTTAGTATAAATACATTAACAATAAATCCGATCAGTCACAGTTCACAAAAAATCATATCCATTGGTAAAGGCAACCATACCACTAGCAGTGACTAGTTACTTATTTCTTATTCAAGGATATTTCACTAAAACTTAGTCAAACAGTCACTAGACTGAACAGCTGCCAATGGAAGACACTGTTAAATTAAAATGACAACTTTTATTCTCTAAGCAACCATGTTCCGTGGATACTTCTTCAAGTTCTGAGAGTACATGAAGTAATATTCATTCAACGTTTATAGGAAAAATTTTCTGAAAAAAGAACAAATCACAAAATGAAAGAATCTCCAGCAAGTTGATCATATCATCTCAAACTGGCACACAGAAAGAATAGTATGAAAGTTAAGGTTTATTCATTCTAAATAAAATGAACTTAACCTTTGGTAACCAACATCAAAAGATTATCAAAGAATACTTAACCTTTAACTCATGTTAATTTTAGTCTAAAATGCTGTTTGTTCTACATGCCTGCTTCTTCCACTTTTAGCCTAAGCCACTGATTGAGCAAAGAAGCTATTTTACTGCTGCCTGCCCACCTATTTTTCAAAAGACCACACAAAGCCAGGATTATGAGATAACATGGTGTTAAACAAGGGGTGTGTTACTTTGTGCATTTATTTTAAGGGATTTTTTAAAACACAACTATGGACTGCTATAGGACGTGATAGTAGCCCATTTCTGGTTTGTTGATTAAAATAAAAAGTTGCACTTTAAAATCAAGATTTAAATACCACTTATATTAAAAAAACTTATATTCAAATCCATAAAGCAGCAGTAAGCAACACTAGCTGTCTAGCAAACTGGTGAACATAAAGGATTAAGGATTACTTGAAGTTCCTTCACTGATGTCCAGCTGAAACAGCCACCCAAGAGAGTTAAAGCCTGACTGCATAACTCACAAGTGACAGAACCATATGAATGGTCCAAGAGAAATACTTGAAAAATCTTCCCATTTACTAGACTCGGGAACGGTCAATCACCATTGAAATGTAATGGTTTGGTATCAGTTAATTCAAACCAAAACATTTTTGAGGACTTAGTATGAAGAGAAAACAGAGTAACACTGGCATTAAGGCAGCAACTGATATCATCCTGGCACTTGCACTTAGCAAAAGACAACAGCAACTCACTGTACATCTCACCATGAATTTTTAACACAATAGTGTTTCTTCACAAATACCTTGCAACAGAAAGGTAAGAAACGCTGCAGAATTCATTTGCTTAGTGGTTCTGGATTTACCCCGCTGTTTCTCCCTAGTACCACTGAAGTTGCCATTCCAGGTCATCAATGTCAGATTAAAAATTTATATGCTCCAGACCTACTGCTTTCTTTCCAAATTAAGTTCTCAGCCACCTTCTCTAAAATCTCATGTCTAGTCATCATCTGAAGCCAACTACAGCTAGAAGTTCTCCATTGCTTGCTGAATTTGTATGCTTGTCCTTAAGGAAAGGGCTTAAACATGAATACCAGAAAGCATTTAATCTGACCACTCTGCAGTCTAAATCCTACTGTTAGTTTCCCCTTCTTCACCACTGGCATAAGCTATTTATCACAGTCACTTTTTCAAAGCCCTTCACAAACTGTCTTCACTCAACTATCACAATTCATGTGTGCTGCTAAGCTTTCAGATAAACAATTTGCACCTTACTCAACACCCAACAAAGCACTCAGAACTACCCCTCAAAAAAGCTGCCTCCTTCAACTGCTCCTCTCTCAGGAGTGGGTAACTTGTGAGCTGAGACCACAGCCCATTTTGACCACCAATCTTCACTGCTCTGCACACCTCCACTTGAGTGATTCCAGTAAACTTTTTGTTCCCACTTACTGTTAGGACAACTGGACAACTTCTGGACAGATCTTCTATTCCATAGTTGCAGTAGAACAAAATAACTTGCATTCAATGAGTGAAATAAAAAGTCCATAGGAGAAACAAACAAAAAACCCCACAGGAAAGCAATCTACTAAAGAATCCATTCATACTACTATCAACACTAAAACAAGATGAATTTGTGAACATTGAGCAGTCTTAAAGCTAATGCTTCAGGAATACCATGTCCTCAACTATTTCAGTGACATCTGATCTTAAAAGTAGAGCTAAGAATATAGCTGAAGTCCAAAAGTAGAACATTAACTGAGATATTACATTCCCTCACAACACAGAGCCCTGAAACAATCACACCTGCATAAACTGGGGAAATTTAAATATAACACTTAGAGAAGAACTTGGAAATGCTAAGTTAGATGCCAAGTCCTAAGGATGTCACAGCCTCTTTTTGAAAAGGCATGAAGGTATTTTAATTCCACCATACAAATAGACTCCCTGCAACTTACCGATCTACAATATTTCAACTGATGTTTTCAATTATTTTTTCATTTTCATTTTTTAATGCATGTTTGCTGAAGCTTCCTCACTAGGTCTTTCCCACCTTGCAGATTTTTAAAACCAGGAAAGGATTGAGATATTACAAGAGTTAGAACACCACCTGATTCCTTCCAAAATAAGAACCTCCCCTTCCCTTTAGCATGTATGTGTTGCAAGATCCACAATCCCACGGTCATCCTGTGTCTCAGACAAGCAGCACTAACAGAACTTGTACTGACATAATGAACTGCTGCAACACCCACCTGCAGTCCCTAAACCCAAGTTATACACCACATATTTGAAATAGGGAACATGTTATACTACTAAAAAAGTTAAATATCTGAAGCAGTTCAGTCATGACAAAGAAAACAATACTGAAGAGGTGAGTTTTGTTAACTTAAGATTAAAACTGGTTTGCCAACTAAAAATAATTGTAATTGCCAAGTAAGAATTCCTGCAGACTTTTCAAAATTAGTCCAATAAATTATTCAAGCAATAAGGGAGAAAAAAGGGTGAAAAGGAAAGATCCTTTGTTCAGCTAAATCACAGCCTCTACAAAAGAAAATTCCTCAAGTCCTAGGTTTTGCACTTACACTGTTCTGTAACAAATATCATTAAGATGAAAGTTAAACATAAGTATTTTCTACAGCATTACATGAGTCACCTCCGTCTTCCGTTAAAAGGGGCATTTTAGGCAGACAAAGGAGTAAGTCCCCATAAAATCCCTATTTTCCTGAGAAAAGGGAAACAGCTACATATGAAAATCAAGGTCCAAACTCTGTGTCAAATCTCTTACCCTGCCATGTTGTTCTAACTGTAATCCACTACCAAGACATTAGCTCTAACAATCAAATCACTAGAACTGTCAGATTAGATGAATATTTGCTCAGAATTCAGAAACAAGTCAGCTTCAGTTTTGTGACCTAGCTACATAAATAGGAAGAACAAACACTTCTAACAAAACTGGTGGAAAAGGAATGGTACGAAACCTTCATGAAGTTTAGATCATCAAGATGACAATTACAACTGTTAACTCTATGCTGTCAGGCATACAAAAGTTATTTGTATTGATGTTCTTTTATGTTGCAACTTTGATAAACTGATGCATGAGCTAAGTGAGAAAACTGAATGTTTCTGAGGATCCGCTATAATACATTTTACCAGGAGTGAGAAACTCATTGATGGTGGTTTTTTGCTTTGTTTTTAAACACAAGAACTCCTACATGTACATGCAAACTGCTGTTTAGAACACAAGACTTAGACTGGATATGGGTCAAATCTTATCTTTCAGACGTTTAGGACAGAGTTCTTTGAGAGATACAAGTTGTTTTTTTGGTTCAAGTGTTCCTGCTCCTTAAGTTGCAAGCTATACTAGAAGAAATTTTGTTGTTGAAAGGCATGGCTTTACTTTCAAAAACAAAAATAGGACTATTCATCCTCTTCACTAGTGACCTTTCATCTTGCTGATCTTGTCATTTCAGTTCCATTAGTCTAGTTGCTGTGATGGAAAGGGAAGCTAATTCTAATTAACACTCCCACTAAGGCTCTAAGTGTTTTGAGCTCTTTTTCACATCAGAAATGCAAAAAGGAGGAAGAATGAAGTTTCCCTATGTTACATTTTTTTTCACTTCAAAAGCAACATAAAACTGAAAATCTCCTGTCCTCTCTTACAAATAGCTCAGAGTTTTCCTAAAGAAAGATATGCTAATTATTTAAGTCAACAAAAATATCTGACTGCACATAAGGGTTGATTTTACATTTTAAACACTCATGAGCCTTCAAGACACCCCCCTCCTGACTGCTGATCTTAGACACTATAGCAACAAGTGAACATTTGTTCTGAAGGAATGCGGAGTATGCAACTGGGGGAGGGGTAGTACTATCAGTCACAAACTTATCTCCACTAAGTTATTATTTAACTTCAATCTTCCCTGAAACTGAAGAAACAGCATGTACGATGCAACATTAGCAACCAGCATTTAACAGGCAGCTTACACTTTGACTACGAAGAACACAGATTTGCTTGAACTCAACTTCAAGAGGAGGCTGTTTTTTTCCTCTTATTCAGAATAGGAAACAGAATTGTTCCATGGCTGCAGATGAATTAAGCAGTGCACTACCATTGCAAACTTGCAAAACCAAACAAAATACCCAGCTCCTCTGGCTCTGGTCATAGCACCTGAAAGTCCAAGACTCCCTGACTAAAGCCTGCAGACAGCAGACTCAGAAAACAGGAGGTTTGAGCAAAACAGACTGTGGGATGATCTGGAATGAAATGAAAAGAAAGGTGGGAAGTTCACTCTGCCAGATTAAGTGCAACATTCCTGGGGAAAACCTATGGTTCATAGCTATGCCTGCCTCCTGTAAACTGACTGTAAAATACCTTTTTTTGAACTGCTGTGGGTTTGCTTTCATCCAGGCTGTACATCACCCTTTCTTTGCCTAGACTTCTCAAGTCTGACAAAACTGGACAGGAACATGACTCAGGACAGGATCTGAGTGCTTTCTGTCCAAGAGAGGGACCAGAAAAGGACACGGTGGAAGTAAAGGAAGCATGGGAAAATGAGCAGGTGGTCTCTGGCTTGCTGTGGTCCTACAGGTACATGAAGGGATGCAGCCTGTCCAATTTTTTTCCCTCTGAGTCTTGCCATTAAAAAACCCCACAAGAAGCTCTTTAAACAAGTCACTACTAGTACCTTTCAGTTCTCACCAATAATTTTACTTGTTAGAGAAAATTTAAGAAACTATTTACTTGGTTCTTACCTTTGTTTATATCCTTTACATCTCTTAGCTTGAAAGACTATTTTAGATTTGTGAAAGGCCAATTTCAGTTTCAGATTGACTTAGCAGTGACCACTACCTGGAGATAAGTGAAAGGGTGCACTAAGGAATTTCCAGGTCAGAAAGACTGGAAGTAGATATGACTTTGCACGTAAGCAGCAGGTTTCAGAAAGGCAAGTTGAGAAGATGACTGTCAAAATTAAGTGTGCCAGAAGCTCAGGGTTAAGGTGACCCGTTAATTTGCCATCTACAAAGAGCATTCTCTGCCTGCTGTTGTCACCACCCTTCATATAACCCCGTCAAATTTAGCATTCAATAAAGGAGACAAAAGAATTGATACAGGTTTCAGCAGTATATGCTGTGATGCCAGACTGGCGGGCCACACCAACTCTGCCTAAAGCCTCACAGTCTTGCTCCATTTTAACCTCTGGCCACTTGTTCCTTTGTCAGACACCTTCTCCCTCTTTGCTGCTACTCAGTACAACCTTATAGCCAGCTCATGGAACTGATCTGGCTAAAAACTAGTTCCTTTCTTCCTAGGACTAGTTTTCAGGTACATCTGCCCTGAAAACTTAGCTTGCTGTGCAGTCACCAGAGAACTACCACCATTGTCAGGAAGAATTTGTGGAAAAGCAACTGCTGTGGAAATAGACCATCAACATGTTTACAATAAAGCCCCGAACTTAAGCTTTATAATAAGAAAACAGCAGTTTTAGATGCATCTTGGGGATTTTAAACAGTCATAGAACTGTATCAACAATGAAGCTGCTGATGGAGAGGGGAAAATAATGGAAATTTCAACAGGAACACCTCAGAAGTTATTCCTTGCAGCTGCCCCAGCCTGATTTAGTCCTGGCCTCCAGTGGACACATCTGCTAACTCTGCCATGGGAACAATAACATCCAAAGCAGCAAACACAAGTTGTCAGAATTCATCTTTTAACATCTAATTTGGTTCAGCAAGAGGATAAACAATCTTATTACAGGCAAATGCATTGAAACATGCAGTTAGTTCCTCATGGATCAAGTTTGAATAGAGCTACAAAGCACAAAAAAATTATATTTTAATAATAAATCACAGAATTATTCTTCAGATATTGCAAGTATATTACACTTTGACAGATTGTGGAAGTGATAAGCATTAAAATTCCCCTTTGGATTATTTGTCAACACCCTCAAGTATTTTTAATTCAATAGTATTATTTATTAGTTACTAGACAGTTTGTTTCCTTTTATGTTGTGGTACATGGAATAAGAGAAACAATGTGCTACACATTACATGGATTCCCCTGCTTTTTTCCAGCAATTCTCAAAGGTTATTTAAAAATTCACAAGCAGGTTGTTTACACATTTGATAATCACTATGTTTTCAAAGTTCCCAAAAGCTAGCTACCCTGAAAGCATTTTACTTTTCCTTCTCTCATAATTTTTCTTATTTATCACACAAAATACTACCCAGCAGAAAACCAGCACTATCTTCCACAAAAAGTCCAGAGATCAGTCCAACTACCATCAAATCAAAACAAACATTTAGAACTCCCCCAAATGTTGCTTCCAGAAACTGTTGCAAAGAAAAGTAAATACTTTATCAGATCCTTGTTTAGAGCAGTTCGCCCACCTACCAAGCATTCATGAGGTGTCATTAGACAGGTAAATATATCTAATTTAGGTGTATCAAAGACAGCACCTTTCACTGAGAAACATCAAAATTGGAATAAAGAACAGACAGCAAAATTACATCTAGTATTAAAAATTATCATAAATTCAATCTGTATCTTCACTGCAATAACTAATGAAGTTCAGATTTCCCTAGCAAAACAGGACAAACCGACTTTCAAGAACACTGCCTCAGACAAAAGGACAGCAGTATTATAGACTATAAGAAAAAAAGGAAATAAAAAATGAAATGCTAAAAATACTGCAGTGTCTTCATCATACTAAAAATAGGGACAATATACATTATCAAGCCAGGAAGGAATGAAGAGAAATCACTCACCTTTGAGCCTCAGGCACTATATTCAGTAAATGGCTTCTGGCTTTTAGTGTAGCTCATGATTAACACCAACCTCTGTCTCTTTAAAAGAAGGTTTTTAAAGTCACTAGAGATGACAAGTTCCTCATTTTGAGGAAACTATTTACCTGGAGACACCTTTAAAATTCACTGGGGTGAATATCTTATCCTTCAAAAATAACAACCTGATAGGTTTCAAGTTAGGTAGCATTCCTGATGCTTTTGAAAGTATTGGAGCTACTGTAAAGAGAATGCAAACATTCCTGACCAAGCCATCCAGCTTTAGCAATACTTTTGCCTCTGCTTCAGTTAAAAAAAAATAAAGACGACCACCAACAACAACAAAAAAAACAAAAAACCAAAAAAAACCCAACAAACAAAAAACCACCCCCAAAAACAACCAACCAACCAAACCCTACCAAACAGAAACCAAAGCCAAAAATACTCTAAAAAAACCAAAACCATTCCCCCGCTCCCAACAAATAAAAAAAAAAAATTCTATCAAACTCTAAAAAATCAGACACATTCTGATCCTCTGAGAAATCTGTGATGAAAGATAATAGCTTTATCTTGCTATCTGGTTCTAAGTTACCCGGGGGAAAAAGGGTACGTATACTAACATTTCAAAATGAACTACAATTTACATTTGTTGACGATAGGAAGAAATTGAAGAAAAAGGTTTTGCTCATTAAAAGGATGCAGAATTACCCACATGAAGGACACAATATCACACTTTGAAGATTACTTCAAAGTTTGCAATAAAGTAAGCAAAAATTCCAAAATATATTCTAAAGTACAGTCAAGAAGACTATATATTAAAATATAATTACTCCTGCACTTTTAAACCACATGCAAATTTTACCCTTAGAGCTATTCATAATGAAACACAGTATTTCCCACAGTCTCAAGGGCAGACCTTACTGTATATATTATATTCCTAAAAAAAAAGTAGCAGATGTCACAAAACTAGTAGCTAAGTACCTTCAGAGAAGGGAAACAAGAATGCTTTCTCCCTCTCTAATGCAATACAAGCAAAAGCTGCTATGTAGTGTCTAAAGATCAAATACTTTCAGTTCATAATTAGAAGATATTTTACTGTGTCCTAAATATTCTTTTGAGAGGTCTTTTTAAACCTGAGAAAATTAATCTCATCTGAGCAGAGACCACACAGTAACATCATTTACTTAAAGCAACAGTAAAATTTATTATATGCAGTAAAAGCTTGGACTGTAGTCACCAACCTCATACATAAATACTTACTAAACAGATTCTCAACTTTGCATATCAATGCAGTAAACGATGGTTTTTTTGAACTGGTAGATTCTCTATGACAAATTACTAAGAGATAGGTCCTGCATGTTTGGGAAAAGAACTAAATCTTCAAATCAACATGATTTTCCTTAAATATACCTCACACACTTTAAAATCTTTAATATTTTCAATATTGTGGTCAGATTTTAAAGTCCTCAGTAGGTCTCCATGGGAAACAAACAGTTCCTAACACCGCTTTTACCCTAAGAAGTTACTTTGTGAGTGTCACTACTCTGAAAACCACAGATTGCCTCCAGCCTTTAGACTGTACTTCCCCATGTGTCCTACCCTTCCAACGAGGGGTGGAAGTTGAAGGCAACACTCAGGTTCTCACACTTTCAAGCCCACAGCTGAAATGTTACTGCTGGAACTCAAAGCACAGAGAAAACTCACCAGGTTTCAAGCCATTATATCTTAACAGTTTGTACTTGAGATGTACATCAAAACGAAAAGACAAACCTGGGGCACATCAGGAAAACCATGCCATCCATAAAACTGAACAGCCAAATAAACAGCACAAATTATAGGAAATGCTCCAAGTCTTCAAGGCATTAATTCAACATACACTCTCAGGCCTGGCCTTCCAGGCAGGGATTGCTAGGGAATTGTTTTAATTTTCTTCTTATCAGAAAAGAGAGAAGATTGACTTATTTTGAGACTTCTCAATAAATTTGTATCATCTCTAACTTCATAAAGTACCAATGCTACAACAAGACAACCTCTCAGTTCAAACACAAAAACACAGTAACAACAACTATACTTTCTAGTACTTGCAACATGACAATCATCTGGAAATTCAGCTGAAGACTGGACTAAGAGACTGATGCGCTAACTGCATCAGTTGCGCTAACCACCACTACAGTTTCAGCCTGTCATCAAGTAGAATTAAATACAAAAATTGTGAAATAGCACTGACTCATTGATCTAGGTTCAAAAAATGCCCAGAGCTCTCCTTTAATGAAGACAACGGTAAAGTGTCTTGATCAACACAAGAGACAACTGTAGCTCCCTCATGTCCAAACAGCTGTCAAACTTTTATACTCTACAGTTACATTCAGCGCGTTTTGTTTGCTAGTTTGAGTGGTTGGTTGTTGGTTTAGGTTTCCCTTTGCTGAATTGTATTAAAAATTTATTCAGCATTATGACAATGAGACTACTGTCAGAAATTAAATCATATTAGCATAAGGAATGCAAAGAGAAGTAGCCTTGAAATCTATGGAACATCTCATTTACCTAACACTCCCCTCAAGAGATTTCAACTTATTCTTCATACAACACATCGACTTGCATTGGTACCATAACAAAGAGCAGCTTAAGTCCATAATCCCAAGGCATTTATGCTCTAGTTTAGACACAAACACATTATAACCCAAAATCTCTTACATTTGCCAGCCAGGATTGGACCACTTCATCAGATGAATGTTACGTGAACCACAGGTGAGTAACTGCTGCGCTGTTCTGTGATAGCTCAGGTACCACAAACAGGGAACACAGGCATCAGTCAGTATGACACTGAAGGCACACACCCTTGGCAATCGCTGCCAACCACTGCAGGACCCCAGCAGCAGAATGGGGACAATGGGAGCCACATGGTTAAACCTAAAGCTACTGTGCATCAAGAGTTCAGACAAATCTGCCAGAAGCAACACATCAGCTAATAGTTGATGCAGAAGCTGAAGGAACAGTGGTTAGAAGCTGAAAGACCTACAGCAGTCTCCAGGTATGCTTACCAAGAAAACAAACACTCACTGGTGCAACCCTTCCAAAAGGGAAGAAATTAATTTCCTATCCCTACAACTGATTCCATCTTCAAATAATTAATGCAATTAATTTCAGGATGGTGGTAAGCTGCAAGCATTACAAGCCAGAATTTTATGTGCAAGAAATCTGTTCAACCACCCTAGCAAGTTTTTGTTAGCTTTTGGACAGACAGAGCTCACTATATTATGGAGACTAAGGTCAAAAAGAACACTCCCAACTAGGGAAGAGAAACATCCTTGCTTTATGAAGTATAAATCTTTTAAATGGACAACACTGTTTCATAAATTAGTTCTGTATCATATTATACAATAAGATGACAACTCCTGCTTTCCATGTTAGTTTTTTTGGATCTTTTGAACTCAAAATTTTAAACTGACAAGTAATTAAATACTGCTGCATGACAACCGGAACACTTCAGTCTTTTGATAGTCCTTTCCTACAGGATGCTCATTTCATTCTCAGTAGGTGCCAGACACCCAACCTCACAATTCTGCTCATCCTGTGTGCTCAGCAGAAACGATGAGGACACAAAGCGATCACCAGTTATTACTCTTTTAAGAATTGTTCACAAACATTTTAGCAGCAGTATTTCAGCTGTGTGCACACTCCCTTCAACACAGAGGTGACTGCAAATATTCAGCACTCAAGACTTCTTATACAAAACTGCTCTGGCTGTCATTTCAGCAACTAATCTCACAAAATTTAGATAAAAGCCTTCCTGCTGATGACCAAAACTGGACTAATAGTATTTCCCCAAAAGGAACAGGAACACAATAATGCACACCGCTCCCAAGCAAGAAAATTTGCAGTTTCCACCTGCTGGCAGAAGATGGTAAGTACTTCACTTGCAAAGGAAGATAGCGTAGTTATACTCTACCTTAAAACACAAACTACTAGCGTGGAAGACTTTCAAAAACCAAATCAGCCTAGAAAGCGGAAACATTACCAAAATAGTAATACAATTGTTTGGAATTAGAAAACGCATTCAGGTGGTTAAAAACTAATCTGTCAATGGTCTCACAAATTTAAGCATCAGCCTAGACAGCCTGCTAAAAGCTTATTTTCCCCTGTTAGGATTATGAAACAGATTGCACTGTTCTGGTGAGGAAATGCAGAACCCAAACTAAAAACCATCACTTCCTGTAATCATTACGCTAGGGGTGGGGAGGGAAGAGGAAGGGAGGATAAACGGTGAAGGTAAAGGGCAGGGGGAAACAACAGTAGTTAAAACATACAAATAGAGCTGTTGAGAGTTTCAGAAAATCTAAGAATTAAGAACAACTGACACACCTTCTGAAAGAAAGGCTTCCTTCAAATAGAGTAGCACATCTGCAAATTTTCTGACATCGTTCACCAGTTGCATGATGTATTCTGGATCCACAACAGGATTATCATAGCAGTCAGAGTTGGAGCTAATGCTGCTCAGAGAGCTGCTCTTGGTGCTGCGCCCCATTCCCCAGTTTGCTGAAGTCGAGATGCTGAAGAAGTTGGAGGTAGACAGTCGGGCTAATCCCAAACCACGCTTGTTACTTCCGCCGTTCTGTCGCAACATCCCAGCAGCCCCTGTGCTTGTAGAGCTCCTGCAGTCAACACTCACTGTCACTTGATGTCCATTGGACAAGCCAGAGGTGAAACTCTTCACAATTTGGGGAGGGGGAAGGAGATGGAAAAGGAGAAATGCTGATTAGTATAGAAACATATGTGAAGCAATACTTTGGTACGAGCAAGGTCCAAAACTTCTTTCAGGATGATACTGCTTCACATAAAAATGCTAAACTGAGTACTATAAAGGCTTTGACTATTTGAAGTTATTTAAATTTGTTGCATTAAAAAAAAAAAATCAACACATGCCAAAATTATTTCAAAAGTTAATCACGATGAATTCTTACCTAATGAGAAAAGTTTCTTCCATGAATATTTAGAAATTGCATTTTCAACATTTACCAATATCTATTCTTTACCATGAAATGTTACTTCAACTGAATACAATCACAAAAACATGTGATGTGATACTGACTATGACCAACATCCCATCTTGCATGAATCACTAAGCTGTATTCAGCATCCTGACTCTTAAGATAATACACAACCTTGATCTGATAGGATGAATTTTCATTGTGCAGTGTACCAAGCAAGAAACCATGGCCTATCACAGTTTGTCTCATAAAGGAAAACATCCTCAAAGAAGTTATGTGGGCTTTTGAGTCTGTTATCTATTAATACGAAAGGCAATCAAAAAAAAAGACATAGAAAAATAAAGAGAATGAAAAAATATTATAGTATCAAAATTTATATGGAAGTCTCAGTGCAGTTATCTTGAATGATGTTGCTCCGCTCTTAAAGTTCCATCATAAAAATGCAAAAATGTGGGGGAGTATAAACTAAGAAACTACCTGCATTCCTTTCCTTTAGGAAAAAAAAAAAACCAAACCAGAAAGCTACTGAAAACTTTGCCATGTCAGATTAAGGGATTCATTTCAAAGCAAACTGCAGGTGGCAGAGTCAGGTACGCTTCCAGCAGCTCCCACAACGCCTGCTGTTGTTCTCTCAACATCAGGAGAAACCCTCAGTGTTTACACTATAGGGTAAACACCACAGGGAAAAAAAAAAACCAAAAACCAAACTGGAACACAACAGCTAAAAAGTTAGTGGGTTGCAGACACATCTGCAGCAAATCTTCAAATTCAATTACTTTACTAAAAATAAAAGTAATTATAAACCAAAAAATACAGGTTGAAACGGGTTCTCCTGTGTATGTTTATACTTGGTCAGACCAACTGCAGTAATAGCACCTTTACCACTTTGAACACTCCCACTATGAACTGCAATAGGCATTACTCTAATGCACTTCAATTATTTTTCCATTATTTCTGCTTTATTTCTGTTTGCAGTTTAAAAATATCAGAGGAAACGTGGTCAAAGCAGTTGTTTTTGTAATTAACATGCAAGCCTTCCAGGGAGCGTGTGCTGGGGGAGAGGGAAGAAAACTTCAGAATTTAACACAAATTAACTGCTCTAATTTCTATTTACTGCTTAAATTCAGTATGCATAAGAGCACTCATGACAATATACAAATAATGCAGATAATTAAGCAATTCCAAACACCTCAAGTAGATTGAAGTGAGGTTTACATTAAACACAGTGTTTAAGCAAGTTTCTTCTGTTCCCACGTATAATTCTCATGGCTACAAAGCTACTTTGCAATTCTACCTTGCAATTAAGGCAAAACAAGACAAACCTTCTCTCCTCTTAACAAGTGTGATATCTATTTATATCGAGAAAGATTTTCATATTATTTAAAATACATGCCTCTTTTAAGTCTGGCCAGCTTCAGAGTAAACTTTTTAAGTAGCATGATGTGTTAGACCTGTTCCAGTGGCAAGTCCACGTTTTTAAAGCTGTGTTATTTTAGAAATGTTAACATCTTTTTTGTACAAGCAGTGCAATAATGCCACCACCTAAAAAATTATGTAAGTGATAATAAAGTTTTCCTACGAGGGAAAAACTTGCAAAAACCTAAACTGAGCAGCCTAGCACAAGAGGCACCTTTTCCTCGTAAATATTAGCCCTTACGTCTGCTCCTCCTGTGTTACAAGGCAGATGGGGAACGTTTCCCTTCCAGAACACATGCCTTTCATTACTGAGAAGTGTTTCATATTTCTTCAGGAAGACTCTGGCTTTGAAAACGAAAAGCATCCACCAGCTTTGCTATAAACACCTCCAGACTCCTTTGGCTCACAACGAGCCATTGCCCGTCCCGACGAAAAAAAAAGATAAAAAAATAAAGCGCCAGAAATTTCAAAAATTTGCTCTCCCAGCACAATCTTACCGGTAGGGAGGGGAAGAAAGGAAAAAAAAAAAAAAA
>VRYO01001717.1:13506499-13587973 GCA_009812075.1 Sialia sialis | reverse complement strand
CCGCACCGCGAGCAGCGGGACCCGCCGGGCACCGAACCACACCGCGCACCGAACAGCACCGTGGGACCCGCCGGACCCACCGCGCACCGAGCCACACCGAACCACACTGCAGTACCCGCCGGACCCGCCGCCGCTCAGCGCCTAGCGCGGGGAAAGGAGCCGCACGGCACCAACTGTTTTACACACAACAAGCTCCAAAAGGGAGGAAAAGTCCAAATTCAGGCTACGTGGTATTTAGCAAACAGGCTTTGCTTTTAAGTGATTTGGCCAACAAGAAACACAAACACCGTGGCAAAGCACAGAGTAAGTTTCTCATGCTCAACCTCCCACGCTTTGTGTTCCTGGATCCAGTTTATCATTAATTGTACAGCTTCCAGTATTGTTATGAATGAGTAACGTGTGCGTGCTCACACACACACTTTCTACTATACTCAGCCCGCTTTTATTCCTGATGAGCTCTGTTGGCTACTTAATGAAAATGAAAGCACTGAAAAAATTAATATATAATGTCAGACTATATCCCCAGCATGGGAGTGGATTCAGCTACCCAGACAGCTCAAATTTTGGCATAATTTAGCTTCTGAATTTTGTTGCATGTGCAGATATATGCACTTTTTTTGGTTAAGAGGAAAGAGAAGTTGGAAAAGCAGAAATTTGCATCATCATACAGAAACTCAGTTCCCAGCAACACCACGACCTTTAGACCTGAGCACAGACTTCTGTTACATCATCTCACAGTGATTGGCAGCAGTAGTTTTTCCATCCTCTAGAGGCAGGACTACAGACCCACACTTTATTTCTTGCTATTAAAAGGCAATTTAAATTCAGCAATCTTAGCTCAATGCCCAAGCTCCGGAATGGGACTTACTTTCAATAATGTATCAAAGCCCTCAGCATCTAATTCCTTGCCTGATTTCTTAACACTAGCAGGCTTTACATCTTCAATTTCCCCATCCTTGCTCCAGCCTCCTTCCCCAGCCACTCCCACACAGGATTTTGTGTTACAGCACCAAACTTCTTCATGGTTCACCCTTTCTCTCCATATTTGCTATTATTTATTCTAGTGGAAGAATTTTATTCAATTTCTTTTGGAATTCATCAAGCCTGAAACTAAAGAACTAAACTAAAACAAATGTGACATTTCTTATCTCTAGTGTCACTGTTAAGGACTTTTCTTCACCTTGAAAAATTCTAAACAAAATGTGATGTAAATTTACAAATCCAACATTATAAATAAGTGTTATAAATTCTTCAAGTCTTCTAAGTGTGGTGGGGGGAAACGTAAAAAAGAAAACAATACTGTAACCTTCAAAAGGGTTTTGATCATTCAGGTAATCAATACTGCAAGTGTCAAAATCAGGCCAGAGCAAACAATTGTAAACTAATTGAATGTGAAAGCAAGGATGTATGGTAGGGAATGTGGGTTAAATAGTACAATCAGCAATTACATCATCAGAAAAAGAAAAGTTTATTGTGGGAAAAGTCATTGAAACCATTAGATAGGTGTTCAATAGCAACAAAAAAGATAAATTCCACCTATACTTATGAATAGATAGAATACAAAGCAATAGATACTATTTGGTGAGCCAAACATTTGTTCAAAAGAAAAGCCTATAGCTACAGCAGTTTCTCTTCCTTACAGATACTCTTTTGGAAAATAGAAGTGACTTTATCTTGCCATAATTCCACTATTCCCAGGCACGTATTAGAAAATGCTAGGAACAATAAACTCAGCCTTTCCAAGTAGATATACACTCTAATGAAATACACATAGACTTCATTATGCTCCAACCCCTCCATAGTCTTGCTTCTCTTATGCCAGCTCCCACATAAGCTAGCCTGAGTCCATACAAGAGTTCAGCAAATTTGTTGGTGAATTGTTTATTTGAAAAAAAAAAAAATTCTATGCATCAAACTGAAAGTGACAAAGAAATAGAAATACTAGGTTTACATGTTTTTATGCTTTTGAAATATTTTTTCAGTTACTTTTGATTTAAAACATGAAAGTGTTCTACATTGTGGGAGGCCTAGCTTCAAACATCTTTTGAAAAAAGGATTTGAGCCCACATGCTGCATTATGGGAATGTTAAGTGAAGTTTTGGGTTTTCCTCAAAATAAAACAACAAACAATTGCCCTGTTGCATTTTCATTGTTCAGAGCTTTTTTTCCTCCTCATTTTCAGTTTGGCTGCCAAATTGAATACAGATCATCTGCATGTTCCCTGAATCAAATCTAGTGCAAAACAGCTGCAACATCTCTCAGACTGTACAGTGTTGATTACCTCCTAAACTGCCTTGGAAAACATTACTGAAATAGAAATGGAAATAATAGATCTACCTTCAAGAAAATAAGTCTTGCATGAAAAGCCAGGTGTACGTCAGAGCTTGCAACTTTTGGTGCAGCAGATAAACTGGAAAGAGGATTAAGGGTCTGACAGCTGCTCTATGTTGGTCACCCTTTACTGGTCCACAGGGCAAATGCCCCTCTTTAGCCAAGTATAGTCTACAGCATCACTAATGCAGGCTTCAGGGCAGTAACAGAAGTTGAGCAGGTAAAAGGTTGCTTAAACTCGTTTTTCTCTGCACTTTATCCAACTATCAGTTTACTGGGAACAAACTATTAGGAAAATTATTAGGCAAATAACGAAGACTGGGGCAATAAGAGGCCAGTGTCTCAACAATGTAGTCCTCAAGAAGAGAGATGAAAATTGAATTTGTTTTCATAAAAAGTCCTAAATTTTCATGAGAGCAGCCATTGAAATGTCAAACTCTGTAAGAGCCACTTCTGTGATTCTTCTAACATGTTTTTTTTTTCTATTCTATCTATGTGCTGAAGTGCCAGATATTCTAGACTAGTTGGAAGACATATGAGAAGATAGGTTACTGCAAGCAATAAGCAGTAATTCAGTACAGACCTGGATATTTGCTACTATTGTTACCTGCCACATCTGCAAGGGAAGCAACAGCAAGAAACCCAACTCTGGCCCTACACAGAGCATCACTTGAAATAATTTTTAACTAATTACTTAGAGAGGTAACTTGGTAGAAGTCTCTACCTTCTGCTTGCATTCCAACAAGCAGAATTCTGCTCTCAAGAAGTATTTCCATAAAATATATCTTTTCAAGAATTTATATACAGGCTTCTGCAAAAGGCCGACATAATCTGTATATCAGATATATGTATATGTATATGTATATCTGTTTAAGGAAATAATGTGACATTTTTAGTAAAAATAAAACCTGCCCATTGCTATATTTTAAGTGAGCTGTTATTAAAGAGCAACTAGAACTCAAACTCAAACCTGAAAATTATTTGTTTGAAGTCAGAAAACTCAGAAAATTGTTTCCCCGGCCCTGTTGCATCTGCTGATGGTTTATAAAAGAATTTATTTTCTCTCTCATGAGATCTTTTTGGTTGTAATAAATACCACCCACCTACGTGAGAACTCATCAAGATAGAAGATTCATGCACACTTCCTAGAACACCCTACATTTCAGTCAGTGCAGTAGATGCCCTTAGGGGAGCTATGTGGGTGAAACTACAGCAGCCACTATGGACTGGTATGAACCTGCAGAGCCAACTGATAGAGAAAGGAGCAGCCCATCTCCTGCAGACGTGCCACTCACACAGGAGTCAGCAATCTCTCTTTTCTCAGCACCAGTCTTCAAGGCAGACCACAAAGAAGAGCAAGGGAAATGAAATTCACAGCTTTAGCATATATTAAATAATAAATTTTTTTTTCAATGGCTCATTGTAATTCAACCCTACAATAGTCCCTCCAAGCTTTTTAATGTGATATACAAAGTCTCTTTCTATGGGAGATATTCACTCAATCACCTCCCCACTTGTTAACAGCCCTCTTCTGCACTAACCTCTCCTCTATTTCAGAATTATCAACTGTTTTTTCTCTCAGATGATGTAGCTGTTTTTTAACTTAATGCAGAGTAGTTATTATCTGACCTGATGCCCCAAACTGTTGACTTTTTCTTTTCAGTTATATCAACTGACCTAATTTAAAACTCATTCCCTGGTCTTACCTCTTTTATATGGCATCCTGCCCTGCTAAGGATGAGCTACATAACATCTAAACTGTTCCTCAAAAATTATGCAAAGCCAGAAGCACGATGAGAGGAATGCAACTGGACACAGAACAAATCCATTTGCTAATCCTGCAGGGAAAAGGATTGCCACTGGCATATACAGCACCTCATTTCCAAATTTTTAACAAGCAGTTTCTTAAGAAACTTCCACCTTAACTAGCAATTGCCAAGGAGAACAGTGGGTGGTGAGGAATGAAAGGAAAGACTGCACGAAGGGAACAACTTCCAGAACGTTCACAGCTTGCCAAACACACTATTAACCAACAGTAATTATGGCACAGCGACCTGCTGCTGTGGGAGCCAGGCGGCCTGGAGCTACCACCCCGGCTCAGTTAGCCCCACCTGCCCTACTGGTAGCAGCAGGATTTAAGGCAGAGAAAGCCCAACAATTAAGGGTTAGCAGAGAAACAGCCTGTTTCTATAGGGAACAGGAGGTTTGGCTGGGAACGCCTTGTCGGTGGTATCTTGCCAAAGGCTGTCGGCCGGGCGGCTCTTGGTCTGATGCGCTCCGGGCAGCAGAGTGCAGCTGCCAGCTGAGAGGTGGTAAGCAAAGCTGTCAGTGCAGGAGAAGGGGCTTGTGATGCAGCTGCTGTTGGCTTTGTGATTTGAATTAAGGGCTGGAAGTCGATTATAGGATACAGAGAGAGCAGTAGTGTTACCCAGTTTCTGGAAGGCCAACAGGCCTGCAGGGTGCTGAAGAGACTCCTGCTGTCGCTGGGTTTCTGTCTCACTGCTCTGGAGCACACAAAGTTCTGCTGCAAGCACTGGCTATTGCTGGCCTCAGCCTCAAAGCAAAAATTCATTTGTACATTCTTGACAGTATTTAGTACTTAAAGAATTTGAAAATTAGGTAAAAAACAAGGTGTGGCTAGAAACTTTTCCTTCCCCCAAATTTGACTAATAATTAACAAAACAGTAAGTCAATTCAAATGTAGCAAATAAACCCCTTAATCCTCAGTAGTTTCAGGACTATTTTTAACATACATTCCATTTTTCCTCTAACAATAAATAGTTCTCTGCCAGGGAGAACAGTGTATTTCAGGTTGGGAGAGTACGTAAGGTGCTCAAGTAGCAATCAAAGGCATTACCTGTGATTAAGTGGTTTCTACTTCCAGATCTATCCTTTTGCCTCTTCCTTTCTTCTCCTGCCTCTGATGTTGTGTCATGATTGTTTAAATCCAGCCCTGACAAAATTATGTAGGTTAAAAGAACCCCTATGGGTAAAGGTCTTGCAGTTCACTCAGATCATTTTGCCAAGAGAGTGAGGACAGCCTGCCTCGGAGGTGGCAATCCCAAGCGTACTAGTTTGTGATGGGTAGGGAACTATAACCTCACAACCTGCTTAAAGGGGTACCTGGAATGGTTTTTCTTACTGTGGCTCGGGGTTTTCTGTGCTCGTCTTACAGACTCTACTTGGCTTCCACATGCAGTTCTGTTGCCAGAGATCATATTTTTATGTTGGAGCCTAGACAAATAAAAGAGAGATTCAGCAAAAGATCAGCACTGCTGATACCTTGGCTGTTATGCAGCTTGTTCAGGAAGAAACTGCTTCAGATTCAGTTTTTATGATAATATGTATATGTTTGAGATGCCATGATGTATGTTTGCTGTGAGCGAGTGAACATTGTTTAATGAGTGTAGTTAAAGCATAAAGCTGACCAATATTGGCTGGTAAGGACAACTAAGCTAATCATGGTGAAATTGAACTGTTGTGCCTGTGTGTTTTTAAGTTTATCTGAACTGCAGCTAGAGCAGAGTGCTTGGATGCGGTGAGGGAAAGGTGATGAACTGCATTCTCCTGTGCATTAATAATGGGCACTATTTGGTACTTCTGGACTAAAAAGAACTGGGAAATAATGGTTATCATCATGGCCACAGAGCAAGATATACTTCACCCTTTACTGAAGCTCATAATGAAGCTCTATGCTAAAGTAGAGCTATGTGATTACTCTTCTTTCTAACTACAAAAGCAGCATCTGACCATAATATTAGCAAGGCTAGGACAACATAATCCAGCTATAATGGCTGGGTCTCAAGCTTTACTGAATTTTCTATGCTGGTCATATTACCTGAGGAAGTATTTTTTGTACAAGGAGCTCATTCAGTAGTTTTCATCCTGGACTTTGTAACCTGAATATCTCGGTCAAGTTCTCTTGAACATCTTCTTACCAAATTAAGTGTTACAGTCTGCCTTATGATACAGAAGTTTTAATCACCTGTATTAAAGGAGGTCTTTAAAATGACATTACACTTTATTGAACACTGGTGTGTAGATGCTAGAGGGTATAATATTGTTCAGTGAAGTTGCTGAAGTGATTATAATGTGTTCACAGGTTTTGAAAGTACAGTGCTATTGCCAGCATCTTCTGTGTCAGTGAATGCAGATCAGTCTCCTGTGGCAATATTGTCATGAGAATTCTGTGGCATGTCTCTAGACTAGCATCAGGAGAGGGGTCTACTCCTAGTCCTGCATAACAATTTGCTTAATTTGTGGGTGGTATTTCTCAGCTACAGAAATCTGGTCTGTCAGTGATAATTAGGAATGCTTATTGGGCACGAATATGAGTTTCAGACAGAGCTTCTGGGAGAAGACCTTCTACTCTAATTGACCTTTTCCACCCATCAGTATTTCCTTTCTTTCAAAATATTGGATCTTCACTCAAGTGATGTAATTAAAAAGAGAGGAAAGAAACATCTGCCATGCAGTTGTGAGACCTGTCCATCTGAATAGATCTCATATAAAGAAATAGAAATATAGAAAAGATACAAGCATGGGCATTTTGAGACAAGGTACTGAATGCCTCTGACATATCTCTGAGTTTACTGATCCCTGAACTACTGTAAAAAAGCTTCAGTAAAAATAGTGAACTCTACAGTTTCTGATGGAACAATTGTAGATGGTGGTCCCAAGAGACAATTCCTGGGTGGCTTTCAGCCTTGGTGCAGCACCTGAATTCCTGAAGGGGATTTCCCACTGACCTTAACTGCTCTTTGCCCAGGGCACAGGTTGCTCAGCTGTCCTATAATGAGGCTTCTAAATGTTTCTGCTCACAATACAGGGAGTGTAGGTGCCTAACGCAGAATTACCTGTAGGCCATGGGCTGAGATGCCAAGTGCTATAGTTCATCAGTCTCCCACTGGACTTGTCCCAGAAATTCCTGATCCAACACCAACAGTGGTCTGTCTGTTTTGTTTTGTTTCCTGTTTTTGCTTTAAATAGTAATGATGAATCTGATTAGCTACAAGACAGCAGATGCTATGGCAATATAATATTTGAATAACAGATGTGAGAACAGACTCTGGATTTGTTTTACACAACATGTTTTTTAATATTATTTAACATTTTCTTGTGCAATGGAAGCCATGCTTTCTGCTCTTTCAGAAACTTTCTACTGAATAATGTGCACAAAATCAGGACCATTATTATTCAATGTATATACATATAAGAACCTGAGATAATAACATTGTATCTAAAAGAGCAGCGTATCTTTTAAATATTATACTAATCAGAGAAGGATTAAAGTAATAAGACTATTTCTGTCATCTTGGCTTGGTAAAATAATCCAACATGACACTTACAGACATAGGCTAACAAAATGTATAAAGATCCATTACTTTTGCTTATGTATATGGAATAAAGATATAGCATACAATTCATTGCATTGAAAATCACAGTATTTTAACATTTCATTCTGAGAAAAGCCATAAATGGCTTGCATTTACCGATTGCTATTTAAAAGGAGTTTATTTTTAGCAAATATTATTTACAAATATGTAGTTTTAATGAGAAATCCAAGCTATATATAACTAGAAGACTGCAGTATCAAATACAAATAAATAACCCTGCTTGTTTGTGTCCAAGTTATGACTGGTTCATTGGCATGTTAGCAGCATGGTACTGTTTGATAACAGCAAGAATAAGAAATCCAGGTTGGTAGGTTTGCAAATCCAGTGAACCCTAAGGCTGCTGATACTGGCTGACCTATGGCAGAATACATTCCAACTGGAGACTCTCCTCAGCTTTCTCCTGAATAAATTGTCTTGGTAGGAGTACATGGGGATGCCCTGTGAGCTCCCCTGCTTGCCCTATGACTCACAAAGATGGGGTCCCACTTTAGATGGGACATCCCTGTGAGGAGACAGCCTTGTGTCAGGGACAGGATGATTGCAGGTGGAGTCCTTTTGCTTTGGCACACGCAGCTGCTCTTGGAAGAGCAGTCCCTGTAGGTAAAAGCCGACAGAGATGGAAATTCCATTCTTCTAGAACCTGAGGAATTTACCAAAGGCAGGCCTCAAACCTGGGCTGGTTCCTTCCTTGTCACCCTGACCCTGTTCTGTGGAACAGCTTTGGAGACTATCCTCTTCAGACAGAGAGCCTCCAGTGCCAGATGCAGCCATGAAGAAGCATGTAATCAACAAAGCCACACTGGCAATCTTCCTTAGCGTAGGAATGTGACTGCAGTGCTGCTGGAGCATTTGCCATCTAATTTC
This sequence comes from Sialia sialis, assembly GCA_009812075.1. NCBI lineage: Eukaryota > Metazoa > Chordata > Aves > Passeriformes > Turdidae > Sialia > Sialia sialis. Next base: position 13,579,382 of record VRYO01001717.1, on the reverse strand, counting down.
AGCAACTTCTCCCAACCAATAGAAAAATCCCCGAGACAGGCTTGGCTGCCAAACATTACAGGCTTTGAAGTCTGATGGTAGGTAAAAGCTGTATGTCAGTGACCTACTAAAACATCAAAAGGTATGTCAGAAAATGGTCTTGCAGGGCTCAAGCTGGAAAGCTAAAAGAAAATCCTCAGAGATTACATTAAGGGACTTCAAAGGTAGGAGATATGCAGAAGTTCAACAAGACTGGTCAAAATCAGATAGAGAAACAAAAATTTTCTCTGATGAGTAGAAGTTGGAAAGGAAATAAAAGGGAGAAATATGTACTGCTTTTTAAGCTCACATGGTACATGTACTATACAAGAAATAGCTCTCGTCTTCAAAGTGTATGTATTGCTAAGCTCAGAAATACACGGTTAATAAAGACATACACAGTTAATACCTCAAAAGGAGACTAGTAACAGATATCCATATTTTTCTTTTATACTCACATATCTAAAGGTACTGTAAAATAGGATTTCTTTATTTATTTATATTAGATTATTAGCATTATTTATCACAGTGTAGCAAGTATGTAACAGTAAAAGATACAAACATTCAAGATCAGGTCCTAATCTTACAGGCTCCAATGTGTGGGACCAAACATACTCAAAAGTAAAGGCATTAATGTAATAAATATATTAAGCTATGGATTAATCTCAATGCTATAAGGGATTTTTAATACTCTCCAGTACTTTATCTCTTAAGCAAGGATTTTTCAGCAGTAAAAACCTGAGAACATAGAATTAATGTAGGTAAGGCTTCACAGTAAGAATGACCAGGCTGGGTAAACAAAGAGTCCAGTAGAACAGTGTCTTGCTTCTCCTAATAGCCAGGAATGGATGCTTAAGAAACATATGAAACACTGAATGGGAATATCCCAGCCATTTGCAGCTGAGAAACCTCCTGAGCCAAGCATGACTTCTGTATCTAGTAATTCTCAGTGAATTCATCTCCCATGAACTTCTGCAATCCTCTCCTGAAACTTAATTTTTAGCAAACACATTCTCTAGCAGGGGGTGTTTCCAGCTTTACAAACAGACAATGCAAAGAATTACTCTTTTTTTCTTTCTTTGCTAGTTTAGATATTTGAGAGTCAAATCTACTGTACTGAGATTCAGTCTGGGTTTCTGAATCAGGCTCCTGCCACAAAACTTGTTCTGGGAAGACAGGCTCTATCAGAACTAGCTGCAGAAACAGATTCTCCATCAATGCCACTGTGCAACAACTGAATTGGAAAAGAGTAGGAAATAGCAGCACCATATGATCTTGAACATCAAAATGACCACAGGAAGACATGTTCAAAATGCATTAGAGCACACTTGTGTGTGCTTTTTGCGGTTTACCATGGTGCCAGAGTGCACAGGGCTGTAATTAAAATTCCACTGATTTTTTCCTCCCTCTTTGTGAAGTTCTGTTTTCAATTTTCAGTATGCAGCAGCAGTGTTACCAAATATGGGAGAATCTGTGACCACTCTGGACCTATATCTCTGCACTGGCAATGCATAACATAAATGCATTTCTATTTAAATTACTTTCTCCTTGTTATTCCAGTGGTAAAGCACTGGTTTCCTGTAGCTTCCAACATGGACAGAGAAGCTTACAAGCAAATTATAAAGTAGATTGGATTGTTCCTGCTTTTCATTCACCTAATTAAATAAAGAGAAAGAAGCTGTGAAAAAGAATGTTGTTGAATATATACAATACAGAAGTGGGTTAAGCTGTCCAGATCACCTGCAAATTTTACTTTATTTTTTTTTTTACCCCTTTGGGAGGAAAATAAACAGTTCCCTTATCCCTAGGGTGGCAGCAAGCCTTAACAAGGAAAAGCAGGACACATTCCTTTCTTCCTTCCTTTATAACCAATCCCTGAATTGCGCCAAACACATTCCAGATCTGGTAGGATATCTTAATTGTCTTCACCTGGAGGCCACTGCCTGAATTCCTGTCAGTTAATACAGCACCTCTGGAGTGAAGCACTGAGATTTCTTTCTGATGAAAAGGGTTAAGCACCCAGCCCCATGGTCATGAGCAGTTTCATAGCTTCATTTGCATATGAAGATTTATGAGTTTCTTGGGTGTAACTGTGCCTATAGAAGTTTGAGTCGGTAAGTGTCATCAAACATAATTCCTCCCTAAAGACTTAGAACAGATATGAGAAAGATGAGGAACTGTTTATTGTAATAAGCTGTGGTTATGAGTGAAATCTTTAATTGCTTCCTTACAATGAAAGGTCTGCATGGAGAAGGGAATGTTGCTGGTTTGCTTTCACTGATGGTGAAATAAGGAAATTTCCGAAACAATTCACAGTCGGGTGTGCAGTGTTATTCCACAAGGCAGCTGACATTTTACAAAGCTATTCAGACAATAATTCTTGTCACAAAATACTGTCATTCTGGGTCATAATTTCCATAGTTACCATTCACACAGAATGTCAAGAGGAGTCTCAAGATTCAAATCAGTACTACTAAATCAGTAGTAAAACAACAAATTTATATGTTTTTCCAAATGAGTAGCTAGCGAATTAGACTAGAAAAATAAAATACTGAAGTGTATGGCCTCAAACAACAGTTTGCCATTGTTATGCATTTGTTCTATTTCTACCATATTTTATGAAGTATTTTGTAATAAGCTTTAAAACCTCACTTGTGTTGTTTGATTCTGTTCCAAGTGAAGTGAAATCACATTAATTCTGGGATAGAATTGAAAACATTGTTTTCACTGATGGCATTTTGGCAGCTTGATGAAATATCAGGGAGTTTTATAAGACAGCATCTTATCACAATATTGCCTAGATAGAATAAATTTCAACAGACTATAATAAAAGTCAGAATAAACCAGTGATAGCTCATAATTCATATGTCCACTGCAGAAATGAAAATAAAGTAAGCAAGACCAGAAGGCCTCTAAGGCTTGAAAATCATGAAAAGCAAAATCAGTAAAAATGTGTAATACCTACCACAACCAGGATGATAAGCAACAGAATTATTAACAATTCTATTTTCACCTGAGTGACAGAGGTGTCTTAATCCTACCTATATCCTACTTAATGATATAATATTATTCTTAAGCTCAAAAGATAAATGTCTGTGATAATCAACAATTCACTTTGATTTTATCTCACACATCACTCTCCAGATACATCAAGTACTTAGTTATATAGGCATTCTTGGGAACTTCTTTTTTTTCATTTAAAGAACCTTATCATACCACAGGAAAGGAATGGAATATCTGTTTCTCAGGTGTCTTGTACAAATACGATTTTCCACTGCTCCCATAACTACTGAAATGTTACCCAAAGTAGACCAACAGTGACTTAGACTGGCTTAACAACTATGACAACAGAAGGAATATGCTCATTTAGTACACCTTACAGAGATCTGTAAATTATTAGCTCAACAGTTGGGCTACTAAAATTATTTCTGCACAATGTGTTTTATAGATATTCCATAAAATAGAAGTTAGGAAGCTCTGCTGTTTCACCGGCGTAAAACCTGTACTTAGTGCACAGTCTCCCCAAATATATACATGAGATTTAGGGATGAAGATCAGACGTGTACAGATAAATAGAATACCACACCTTAGAATTTAAATTATCTATCCAGAGCACAGCAAATGCGGACATTGCTGTGCATAAATTGCGTGTCACAATTTCCTCTAGCATTTGTTTCTCCCAGCGCTGGAACCGGCAGAGTCCCGGCCAAAGCTGGCGCTGTGGCACCATCCTGTGGCACACCTGGCACTTGCAGGGCTCCAAGTGCCCTTCCAGCACTGTCACCTGCTGCGACTGCTCCATCAGAACCTTTGGAGCTTTAGTTCCACGTCACTTTCTGTGGCTAAGTATCACACTGGCTACTCCAGCAAAGGTTCGCCTTCTTGAGAAAATGGTTTGAATGGGAGTTTTCCCTACTACTCTAAAATGGATCCAAATATACTCCAATACATATTTTTATGTATCCAAATACATAAATTTGTATGTATCCAAATATACCTATGGCCAGTATGATATAAACCAATAAAATAAAGAGAGAGATAGGTATTCGAAGAAGAATAGTGAGATAGGCTGAAAATATTACAGTAATTTCATGATTATAAGTCGCACCTTTTTCATTGAAGAATCCAGCCTACACCAGTGGTGCGGCTTATATTCAGGTGTGGCTTATAATCGTGAAATTACTGTAATTCCAAAATTCTGAAACAAACTATTTCCAACAAAGTCAGGGTAGCATATATCTCGAGAACAGGTAATACAGTATCTCACTGTAGAAAGTAAATTACTCATGTCTGAAAAGCCCCTGAATTTGAATTGAGTTGTCTGCAATAATTTAAAGTAAATAGTGAAGTGTTGAATAATCAGAATAGGCAAAATTATTTTTGATTAGCTGGGCTTTCCTCAAAAGTAACTTGATTTTCTAGCCAAACATAATGTTGTCACACAATGTGACTGAAGCAAACATTAATAAAACACACTATATAATACTACTCAGAAATTTATTAGGTAAGTTGGGAAAGTTGGTATTTTTTATTAGGATTATAATACAGGGAAAGAACTGGGTAAAAGTGGTCAGGTACTGAATGATTTTTAATGGTGAATCCAATGTAGTCATTAACGACTTGACACAAATGTTACCAGTGCTCTATTGACCATAAAACCAATAAGAAGATATCATTAATATACAGCAGAAAAAATGGTTGATTCCAAGAAATTGAGGCATGAAATGGAATGTTCTACAAGACACACTAAAACATCATACTTCTGAAGAATAAAAATTATGTAACTTTAAAGCAAACCTTAGAGCATTTTAATCTTTACTCTCTCATTTGCTCCACTTTCCTAATAGCTCACTTGTGACTTGTTATTTTACTGAAATCCAGCAAATTCAAAGAGGACAAGTGATAATATCCTCAAAATATTGGCACTATATTCACTGTGAAATTGCATTTTGTGTTCAAAAGGCAGGTGACTAATCTAGAATTTTCAAAGAACCTTAAGGTTAGTTTGGATTATTGTGCAAAAGTTTGGAAGATGAGTAAATTATTTTGAACTAGTGAGGTACTACTTATATGACTACAATTGAATCAAATATACTTGCAGTTTAAGACTTGCTACTGTGAATGGGAGGTTCCAATATCCACCTCTAGAACTTCAAAGGAAAAACTATTATGACTTTAAATTACATTTGTAGACTTCCCTCCTTTTCTTTTTCCTCATTCTCCAGACTTTTGTTGCTCATTTTAACCTTCTATTCTGAGATCCCAGTTTCTGCTTTGCTTCCCTCCTTCACCCAGTGTAGGAGTCAGTGTTCAGCATTTTCTAAAGTCCTACATAATTCAGGCATGTGATCCTTTCCTCACAGATATTCTCAGAGGAGAGAGAGCACCAGCTATGGTTGTGCTACACAAGTCTTATTTCCATTATGAAAAAAAGATTTCGTTTTTTCTTACGGAGAAGGCCTTGGAAAAAACAGACACATTTCTTAAAATGTGAAGGTTCCCCTGCAATTGGAACAATTTCTTTAAGCTGTGAGATGGCACAGAAGATGAGCCTGTTGAGCAGCCACCTGAGAAACAGCAGTTTCAGTGGTACCTGAAGTAAACTTTGCAAAATGTTCCTGTAACAGCTACTCAGTACTTGCATGACTTGATCTCTCGCCTGCTTTTAGCAATTTTATTCACCCTTCTTTCCTGCTAGACTGCAGGGTTTCTTGAGCTGGAAGGTATTTCAACAATACAGTCCAGACAATGCAATTGCTCTGCTTCTCATTTACCCAGGTAGTCACGTGAGTCAAGCCCTATCATTTACAATTCCAGATTACAATAGGAAATGTATAACAATCTTAAAAATCAGGGCACAGGTGTTTCTGAAGGGCAAATATTGGGCCCAACTAAGTTTAGGAACATAATTAGGTGGGTTAAGTTTATATTTCTTTTTTGCTTAGTTACACACAACTATTAGAGGCTTGGTCCATAGAGTATTTGGTTACCTCTGCTGCCTGTTTATGCTATTCCCACCACTCTGGTGTGAACTAAACTAGCATGTGAACATTCAGTACACTAACTAAGCTGTGATAATGACAAGGAAACGTGTCTTTACTTGTGGCAAAAAAGTCACTCTCATTTCAGATAACAGGCCAATTGGCAGCTCAGTTTTGAATTGGAATGATGTAATTTGGACGATTATTTACTTCATACTTAAACTGTGTATCTTCTATTTATATGTTCTGCATTAAGATGGACTGTCTGGGTTCAGTCTTGTTGAGCTGGAGTAAAGAATCCTGCTCTACCTTATAAACTGTGCCTTAGCTGGCAAGCAGAGAGGATGAGCTTTCAGCTGTGGCTTAGGGTGTAGCTCTCTGTAGGAAGGAACAGAGAATTTTCTCACGTTGTTTAGACACATGCAACTTTATCCCTTAAGGCTGAGGAGTAATATTTTTCTTCCTTCTGCTAGAATGAGATTAAAAAAAAAAAAAAAAAAAAAATTCTGTACCAAAAAAGGAAAAACTGTGTCTGTGAATTACTGTATTTTATATGTATATCTATCTATATATAGATATAGATATACACACGCACACATAAGTATACCAATATACCTACAGAAATATCCACAATATTTTTCTAAAATTTGTCAAACTCTGGCCTGTATAGCATTAAAACAACTATCCTGATGGGATATGTACAGTTCTATCCATCAGATCCCCCAATAAATTCAGTTTAAAATTTAATTCCAGTGGACAGGACTAAAAAGTCCTGTTAGTAGTAAGATGTAATATTAATATATATGTAGCAAAAAATATTACTAGCATATCTAGTATATGTAATATTAGTAAATAGTATTAGTAATAATATGTAGTAGAGACATCCTTCCTTTGAAAAAAAACCCCAACACTTACATCCTCTCTTAAAAAAAAAAAGTAGAACCTCAGCAGCCTCTTTCTACACACATTCATGAAGAAGAATTTCATATTTCTTTTAAACTTTACTATTTTCTTAAGATTTTTCAGAGGTCTGGTTTTTGCCTCTTCCTCTACTGTTATTGATCGTATTCTTATTTAACAAAAGCCCACTTTTTCACATTTCTGAATTTTACTCCTTAAATTACACATTTTGTTACCTATTCTACAATATAATAGGAACATATCTCTTCCTACTTGTTCCATGCAATTGAGAGGTTTATTATGTTAATAACTAACCTTTTTTCCCTGGCCTTCTTTGTTCCTCTCATTCTGTCCCATCTTTGCTAAAGACCACATGAATGATCCTGAAGGTATCCTCCAGTCTTTTATTTTTTAATTATTCTATGATCTTAAATCAACGCTGAGAATTAAAGTATCACTTGATTTCCTCAATAAAATTTAAAGGTTCACCACTTCTGCATCTTCTGTACAGTTCCACTGCATTCTCTATTTCTACTCACAAGACAAGTATCAGCTGCTCACAACACACATTTTCTTGTTGCTTCCTACTCTGTTACCAGTGCATTTTCCTCCTGTGATGCTTTGAGAGAGGAAGAAGGCAACTAGATCCAATCTCTTGGAAGATTTTCTCTATTCAGAGATTGTGGATCTAAGCCAACATCTCAGTTAGGACAACTAGTGGTGTTGTACTTGCACTAGTAAAACACCCTTTCGCAGAAAATGTTCCTAAGTAAAGCAGATGGATTCTGCATGGGTGGCTTCTGCAATAGTCCAGAATAAGTCTGCCCCAGAAGTGGTCTAAAATTGCCCAAGGATCATGAATTTAGGCTGTATCAGAATGCAACTTTATTTATATTGCTTCATACGGTCTTCATCACCAGTACTTTTTCAGTATTGCTGCCTCATTCAGTGAGTAGACAGCTATTTAATATTAATTTGTAATACTGAATTACTTTGTAATCAGTGACTAGCAACACACCTTATGAATGCCATCAAAATATGATGCAAAATCTAAAAATAAATTACACTGCTAGTTCTTTTTTAAAACACTGTTTAAAGACAGCTCCACTAAGCTGCCACCACTTAGCAGCACAGCACTTCTGCAAATACTTCTAGTAGCACACACTTCTGCAAGTACCTTTCTGGTACACTTCATGATAAACATTCTGAAAACAGGGAAAAATGAAACTGTAGGCCAACTTTGAATATGTTAGATAATTTACACTGGGGCAGCAGTAAAATGATTCTGTGGGAGAACTAAAGTAGTAGTTCAGATCATCTTATTAGCATTTATCTGCCTTAGCTGTAGAACTGTCATTGTTTCCATCATCTCCTGCCTCATGTAATAAGTGACAGAGCAGGTCTGCAGGCAACAGCCTACTTACCTATCCCATCAGAATCCAGCACAGGTTCATGCAAGATGACAACGGGGGTTGTTTAGTCTGGAGAGAAGAAGGCTGAGAAGAGATCTTATTATTCTTCAACTGTCTGAAAGGAGGTTGTAGCAAGGTGAGTGTTGGTCTCTCCTCCCAAATAACAAGTGATAGGATGACAGCAAATGGCCTCACACTTCACAGGTGAGGTTTAGATTGGATATTATAAAAAAATTCTTAACTGAAAGGGCTGTCAAGCTTTGGAAGAGGCTGCCCAGAGAAATTACAAAGTTACCATTTCTGCATGTATATAAAAGATTATTTTTTTTAAATCGATATACACACTATATATAAAATATTATAAAATATAGATGTAGCAATTAGGGACATGGTTTAGTGGTGGACTTAGCTGGGTTAATGCTGGACTTCCAGCCTAAATGGTTCTATGATTCTAAGAACTGAAATTGAACTGCCTTTCAGATAATTCTCCTACCATGTTTGCCCCACCTCCTCTACCAAAATTTGGCAACTCAGGTACCACAAGTTTCTGGTCCAGCCTACTCCATCCCATACCTTATTAAGTTGCCTTCTTTCAGCCTTTTTCTTCTCCAGGCAATTAGCCCTAAATCCCTCCTTTCTCTTTTGCTCAGCTTTAAATCTCACTCTCTTTTTTTGCAACACATATCCACTCTGCTTTTCTTGTCTAATCATTTAATTCTCTCACAGTGCCAGAATCATTGTCTGGCCCATGTAATCTCCTTGTCCAACTGGTCTCTAGGTCCTCCTTCCTAACCCAACATGGCTCAGATTCCTTTCCTAAATATCATCTTGCTAAGCCTCTTCAGTTTCTGAACCCCTTCTTCACTGATTTCTTGTCAAGCCCCTTCTTTCTATTTCATTCAGTCTTGCCTCATCCTAATGTATTCCTTTCATTCCTAATGTGGTTTTATTTGCTCGCACTCCAATCAGTAGGATAACTCTGAAAGTCACCATTTCAAACTGCATTTTGGCACAGAGCACCCACTGCAGGAAAAGCCCTGGAGGCTGCACAGGGCCTGAATGCTTGCTTGGTCTGTATGGAGAAAGGTTGCAGAGACTTGGATAACATCACCTGTAAGGCTGGCCAATGTGATCTGGGAGGAAACAGATGCTGCATGGTTGCTTTAGAGTGTGGTGCAGGTTGCTTAGCTGCAGGAGGTGTGAGGGACATGAATATAACAAATGATGGAATCTCCAGCACTGTTGGTGGCCTAAAGCCAAGAAGTGTTACAGAAGCATACAAATCTCTTTCTGAAAAGCTCAATAATTTGTCAGTGTGAAGGAACAAATGAAAAACTTACTCAATAATGCTACACGAATATCATATATGACCTGTTATTAGTGTATATAAACAGACCATTAGGCTCCTAGAATGATCAGTGTCTCTGACATGGTTAATCAGAAGGGCTGCTATAATAATCACCAACTTGTGAAATAATGGGTGGAGACAAGACTTCAGTTTTAGAAATCCATTTCAAGTTACAACACTGCTTCTTCTTCATCTATCTTTCTTCAGCTGATGAGTGTGTAGCAAAAATGGTAATTGAGTCTGAGTGTTACTAAACGCAAAGTATTGCATACCGAGGAGACATTCCAATTTTACTTTAATTCTCAAAAAAAGATCTAAACTATACTGATACAAAACAATGATTAAGGACAGAAATTTATTGGGGACCATGCACTTAATGCTAATTAGTTTGAAAGTTCCTGTAATGAGAAGAAATAGGAGACAAGTCTCCAGGAATAGGCCAATAGGGAGAAGAGTTCACTCTGGACCCTCACTATGGATACTAAGCAAATGGATCTGCACACAGATGTATTAAAATTCTTGTTCTATTAGCATCCTTTCTACATTACCAATGTTAAAAACAAACTGTATTTGTTGAAAGAGCATGTCATCATTGTATGTATTTCTGGTCATAGCTCCTGGAAAACAGGAAGATGGGTCTGCTGAAGTTATTATGGTCTAAATTGAATGTCTGATACCATACACCAAATAAAAGAGAGAGGTGATTCCCTTTTTGAACAATTTTACCAATTTAAGCTCCATCACCTGAAATAAGAAGGAACCATGACATAAGCAGTGATGATGACACAGCTTTCCAAAAGTTACGTTTTTCATATAAGTTAGTCCCTGCCAAATTCAATTATTTTGCAAACCATGGTGATAAAATCCAATGACCTAAAAGTCTGTTACATTCTCCTAATACACTGAAAAAAAATTTTCCCATTGCTTCATTCTGGGAAATAAATGGACCATGATGGCATGACATCTTGTATAAATTGATATCTAAGCTGAGACAGAAAATTCATGCAAACTTTTAGTTTGTATCTTTATTCATTAATATATTCGCTGATTTATAATGATGCAATCAGCTGAGAAGCACTATTGATAAGGGAATTATGAGGCAATCTCAATAAAAGAAACCTATGAAACACATATTAGTTGTAGACATATTTTAAATGCCTTTCTTTAAATTATTGAATTCAGATATCAAACTTGTCAGCTTGAATTTACAAAGATCCATGATACTGTTCATGAGTGCCTTTTCCATAAAAGGTTCCTTAAGAATTTCTTCTTACTTTTGGATGAAAAATGGAACACTTTTAAACCAAGTATTATTCTAGGTATGATAAAGAAGTTAACATCAACGACTTCTGGTCTTCTATTTATTATGTATCTAATAAAACATAATACAATATTTGAGATAAGCTAGAAATAAATATTCAGCAGTGAAATACCTTGGCTTTCAGAACACCAAAAGCTATCAAGATCAAACTGAGCTCTGATCCACTTCAGAACAAGCTAAACAGGAACATCTAGTTACCATTTTTCTACCCACTCACCTAGTCCTAACAAGGTAGGCAAGTGAAGCTCAAAATCATAACTGAAACTGACTGTTCATAAATGCAGAGTACTATATTTTGGAGGAAAATCTAATTCTGTACTTTACACAGATTGTCCAATTAAACTGACTCACAAAAGGAGTATCGGCATTCTAAGCATCAATGTGAACAGCTCAGTTGAGACATCTTTCTGTAAATATTGAAGTCAGAAGCCAATTAACAACAAAAGTAAATAAAAACAGTAAGGAAAATAAAACTGAGTACTTAGTACAAATCAGGTGTTTTCTCACTCTGCAATACTAGTGTGTTTCCTGGACCAGCAGAATATGAGTAATTATGCTTACTGACATGAAAAATTAGAATGAGTGTCAAACACCATGGTTTAGAATTAAATAATTGTGCATGTGTTTGAAATCAGACTAAAATCCACTAAGAAAGCAGGTATGTGGAGTCTATACTCTCTCTAAGAGTATCTGGTACTATCTACATACAGAAAGAAGACCAGATAATTTCTGAGACTGGTATAATAACAATAATTCCTGTGTTTTCACATTTTCACCCAGAATTATAAATCTATGAGCTCTGCTTATAAAAAGTAATCTGTTGTCTTGTATATTGGAAAGGCATGAGGTATTAAATAGAGGCAAAAGCTGCTTGTACAGAGGGTAGACCACAGCCACATCAAAACACCCAAGTATATAAAGCAAAAATACAGACAGAAAGGAATTAACAAAGTAGAAATCATGGAATTGCACAAAGTAGATTTGTGTGTAGCAATTAAGAACTTGTGGGTTACAATGCAAGTTAAAACAGATTAGGAAAAGTACCCCTGACAGTGGGAAAGTGAAGTAGTAATGGTACAGAAGGGCTGTAAGCATCAGTTTAAAAGCCAATGCTCTGTAAACCAAAGCATTTTTCTTCTATATACCCCTTATCTTCTTCTGCCCATACTACTCCTAGATTTTACTCACTACTCAGGAAGACTACCTTCTGACATCTAAAGTTCCTGTAACGTCCCAATCATCTAAGGGGCATGCAGGAAGTGGGCAAGAAAAGGGCAAGAACAAGGAGAGAAAACAGGAGGCACAATGAAATGGAAGCTTGTCTTCTCTCCGTGTCCTGTAGATCAAAGAAAGTTTGTGTCCATTCCAATTTCACCCTGAAGGCCCCACTGCATTATATAATCTGCATTATAATCAGCATATGGAGGTGGAGGCTTAAGGATTTTGAGTGGTTGATACCAGATCCACACTACTTCACCTGCATTGGAGTTGGAAGTTCTATGAAGTGACTAAACATATAATGATACCAATTGGCAGACATAAGTTGTATTAATAAGGTTTAATAAGATTACTGAGCATAATCTGTAACATCACTCATATACACATTTGCACATATATGAATTGACACATGATATAACGTAGCTCAGCTTCACATGTAAAACCTCCTTCTGTGAAACATCAAGAAAAATCTTAATACCCTGTTGTAGCACTTCAGCAGAATGGCAAAGCCTTATCACTTAATGCTGGTGACTGCATTAACAGCACAGTTTATTAATTTCCCTGCAAATCATGACAGATTCTACTACTAAGTGATATATGTGGGAGATAAGAGAGATTTCACAAAATAGACAACAATCCCTGGAACTTTCCTTCTTGCTCCACTAGTTACTAAGTTTTCAATACAGGACTGTACTTAAAATTTAAAAAGTGAGCAATCCTACTGAATTTATACAGACTTAAAAATTAAGCAAATGTAAGTCTGCAGCATTGAGTCCAGCAGTACACCAATCACCTTCCAGCTTAATGAACATACATGATACAGTTTGCAGCTTACAGGTTACCTCAATTTACATAAATTAATCTCATTTTTCTGCCACCTTTCACAACATTTGTAAATGATATTTATATTTTACATTGGACCTACAATAAACAACATGATTTTTCACTTAATTATTAGATGACATGTTGTTCTCAGAATATAGCTGGGTATTGCATGCCAAGTGCCAGCAGCAAATAATACAGGTTCTTCCTGTTCTGGGAGAAACCAAGTAGGAGCATCTTCATATTTGTTAACCTAGACTCCATTAAATATAATGTATTCATACAACTATTAGTGGGACAAATATTCATTCCCTAGTAATTTCTTATATTTCTGACTTGACTCCTTAAAACTCAAGTGTCTAAAATCAAGAATAGCTAAGGACATGAACTGAAAATCTGAACTGTTTAGCAATTTTATTACTGCTGATTATTATTAAACTTCATTTTTTAATTGGGAAATGGAAGAACTGCTTTAAGTTAATGGTTAAGGTACCATTGCTTAACACTTCAGACACAGGAGCCCAGCCTAACACTTCCTGTCATGAGGTCTCCTGATGTCCATTTTAGGGATTTATGGCTTTAATAGTAAACATACATTTTTCTTCCTACAGGCTTCATTCTTTCAGAATGCACTTTCTCATTTAAATAGCTTGCTTGCTATGGATGTTCCTGCTTACCTAGTAAGAATTTTGAACCATACCATGGACTGTGTTAAAAAGATGGTTGTTCATTTTACCTTGCATTATCAGAGAAACTACACACTGTACTATTAATACAGGTAACAGAACTGCTGTTCTTTGTTTCTTCCAAGCTACCTTTCCATCTCTAGTTTTTACATTTGAGATACGTTTGAATTAATGCTGCTCTTGTTACCTTCGAAAACCCTCACAGTTGACTTGCACCAAGGCTACAATATATAAAGTATTGAAATGCAATAGATCTCAAACTGAAGGGGATCTTTTGTCACAAAAACATTTGATCAGTGTGGGTGTTTTTATCAAGGGTATGCTTAGCCATAGTGCTGTTGGAAACTGATGAAATAATGGATCAATAAAAATCTCATGTTTTGAACTAAGTGCCCATTTGTCAATCATGCTCACTAAGTTATTCTGGAAAAAAAAACAACTTTCAAGAGTCGAGGCAGCAGAAGACAAAGTGGAGGTCTGAATGCATGAGACAAGTTTCTCAGAAAATGATAGGCATGTGTGAAATTATTTAAGGAAAAGTTAGAAGAGAAACAAAATATGTACTAGGTCATGGCTGGCTAGTGTCAGAAAGCAGGATAAGGACACTGAGCAGACAAACAGCAGAACACAAGTCACGCAGACATGCAAACAACAAAGGTCAGCATGGCCAAAACAGTTCATGGAAACAAAGGCTGTGCTAGATAGCAACTTCTGTGGAAGAGAACAACCAACCTAAGCTTAAAGAGGGAAGAGGGCTTGTACAGAAAAGCACAGTATCATAACATTCTTGATCTCTGTGCTGATATTGAGATTAGAAGTACCAGCAAAACTATATTACAGAGATTCGTAAACCTGAAAATTTGCAGAAATTTTCAATTTTGCAATGATTTTAATATAAGAAGTTAATTTTGATACCAGAAGTACCTCTTTTTTAGCTTCTCATACTCACCTACTCTTAAAATATCTGAGATAAGAAAAACCAAGATATTTGCACATTCATCTTATAAATCTCATAAAATATTAATTAATAAATGTTGTGTGATTCTGCTATGTATTTTCCTGAGGATCTGAAATACTTCAAATAGTTTACAATTTCTCCCACCCACACCAAAACCACCAATGTACAGCACATATTTTAAAGCAGGGAGATTATTGATGTGTCTAAAGTTTCAGAACAAGTGGCAGAGAACTAGGTTCAACAGTTGTGACTCTAATGCTCTAAAAAATGCTAACAATTGGAAAGTTTGAGACACCAGCTTTTACACCAAAACATAAACTTGCTGTAAAATGCCTGATGATACCAAGGATAGGATAGGGAACAAGAAAGAAGATATATGGTGATTCAGAATGAAGAACCAGGGATAACTTCTCAGACTTCAGACCTGCTATTCCAGGCAGAAATACTTGGAAGAAATAGAAGTACCTGATAAATGGACTGACCTGTGTGCTCACCCTTGTGCTACAGTAAAAAAAAGCACAACATTCACAGGTATTCAAATGTTTTTAAAAGTCTGTATGAAAATATTTTTCAAGACTAAAAATAGATACATTGATTCCACCTGCATTTTGATCTGCATTTAATTGTAATAGAGAAATGGTTTTGTCATTTCAGTGACACCATGACACCAATATAGGCTTTCAACATATGACCGACCAGTTCCCACAGAAAGAAGACGCTTCATATACATTATCAGGCATCTTTCTGAGGGATACCACAGGGGAAGATCCAGTGTAAATACAGTTATGCTGGCATGGGTGGGTTTTTTTCTGGTATAGCCTGACATGCCAATCTGTTATTAAGTCTGCTGGTAAAAGCACCTGTGCGAGTATAACTGGTTTTATTGGGACAAAGCTACCTGGTATCTCCTGCTGTACCTGGCGTGGCTCTGCCTTTACAGGGATTACTTTCCTGTACTTACACGGGTGACAACTCATTCCACCCTCTGCTGACAGCCAATCTTGGCAGCTCCTCTCATGGCACTAACAAAAAAAAAACCCAAGAAAACACAAGGTGTGGCAAAACCTACATCAAATTTCTCCGAAATTTTAAAACGTTTAAAAATGTATTAACTTTTTAAAATTTTACTTTTATTCCGTCTTGTTACCACATTTAGAAGCCATTCCTAGCACACGCCCAGGACTCACTCTGTAGCCTACACAAAGAGCCCCGGCACAGAGGATGGCCAGAGCCCGCTGGGCAGGAGGAGGTGTCAGGGGAGATTCCCCGCGGGCCGCGGGGGAGGCGCGGCCTCAGAGCTCAGCCCGGCCTGCGGGCGAGGGCGGCCAGCGACAGGCCCGGCCCCGCCGGCGCGGGAGGAAACGCCCCTTCCCTTCCTCCTCTCCCTCCCCTCGGCGCTCGGGTCCGCCCGCTGGCAGGGCCTGGCGGGGAGCGGCAATTGCCGTCCCGGCGTTGCACAATTCGCCACCGGCGCGGCGCGGCCCGTCCTGTCCTGCCGGCGGCGCGGGGCCGGGCAGCGCCTCCCCCTCCCGGCATCCCTCGCTCGGCTGCTCGGCTCGGCTGCGCTCGGTCGGCGGCTCCGCGCTGCTCTCGCCATGGCCGCCTATAGCAAGTTCCTCACCGCGCGGCACTCCGCCATCGCCGGGGCCGCCGCCGCCTGCGCGCTGCTGTGCCTGCTCGGAAAGCGGCGGGCAGCCGCGCAGCACGGGTGAGCGCGGGGCCGGGCCGGGCCGCGGGGCGGGAGGGGCCGGGTGAGCAGCGGGGCCGGCGCCGGCAGGCCGAAGCAGCGGGGCTGTGCTCGCCCTCACGGCCCCGGCCCGGCGCATGGGCAGCCGTGTCCTTGTGCCACACGCGGTGCGCTGCCACCGCTGCCCTGCGCCCGGGAGGCGGCTCCTGGGCACTGGGGTCAGCCTCCTTCCCCCTCCGCCTTCCCCGGTGGAGGTCCGTGCCCCTCTTGCGAGCATCCGAGCACCGCTGCCTTGTTACCCGAACTATGTTGTCTTTTTCTGTTTTCCGGACTAGGAACGAGTGTTAACACTTGACTTCTAGGAATGAACTGTCTGCATAGGCGATTAATGGGCTCAGCTATTGTTTGAATGCTGCCGTGTGACAATAAGATCCACGGGCAACGATTTCAAAGGTGCCAAATCTGGGGATGTTCCCTGTGAGGTTGCCTGACAGGTATATGGCGCTAGGGTGTGTATTTGTTAGTGCCATGCAAAGCACTGGTACCGCAGAGTGTGGCAGATGAAGAATGTATTGTAGACTCAATCCTTTCACTGTTTTACTGCATTTGTGATTATAGGTTGTTGACCATATGCTTAAGACCCAGTATGTTGTGATATTACAGTTGGGTATCTTGTAAGCACTACAGTATTATACTGAAATGGACTTACTCAACAGACTTAAGTAATAACATACCTGAGATTAAGCAACGATCCAGTTTTATTTTACCTAATTCCATTCATACACAATATCTGTAAGAGTCTCATGAAGTTAGGTAACTGTCGCACAACATGGCAGACATTGATATGCGGCTGACAAGTCATGCATTTGCTCCCATATATTGTTTTTTGCATGAGAGTTAAAACAAGATCCTGAGCTATGGCTGCAAGTTACTCTTCTGTCAAACTCATAGGGAGGAGTGATTTTTTTCAAATTTCTCTGCCTAAGTTAGTGAAATATTGCTTATAAAAAACAGAAAAGCTGTATGGAAGGGCACAAAAACTATGAGCTCAGATTCTCATGCCTAATATAGTGGTATTTGTAAGAAATACAGGGCCCATGCAGATGTTCTAGGAGCACTTATATGTTAGGTCAGACCAAGAGTATTCTTTTAAAGTGAATCTGAATTGTCCATGCTCAGCCTTCATTGAGGAATGATCTTGGTTACGTTCAGATGGGAGCACATCTTCAAATGTAGATGCAGGTCCAGTGTAGTTTTGAAGTGCATTTAATATATTCCCACTTTTAGTAGCATTGATTTGATAAAAGCAGGCAAGAAGTTGTCCAGAGTAATCTCCCTATACCTGAAATAGATACTGTATGGGTCCTGGGTTGTCCCCATTAAACTGTTTTGCTTTCATGTCTTCTGATGTTGATCTGCAGGACTTGACAATGGCAATGCATGCATTAGCTTGAGGGTCAGTGTATGGAAAGTGTTTGCCTAAATGTTGAGGACTATTTGGAATGTGTCTTTCCAGTGTGGAGCTTAAATTTTGCTAGGTATAGTGTTAAAAATCTGAGGTGTTCGTATATATTAGGTGGGCCAAACATTATTGCAAGGTTAGTGGGAATTGGGAAGGGGAGATAACTTACGAATTACATTCCACCTAATTCAGCAGGTGCGTGGGTTTGTGAGAGCCTGACCTGGTCTGCCCCTTTTCCTCTCTCTGTACTGCAGTCTTTCTGGTACCTTGTCCTTCACTTCTGTAATCTCTTTAGTAATTTTGCATTCTTGAATTTATATAGAAATGCAGTTGCTAAAGTAAGTACCATGCTTGCAAACTTGATTTTTCACTTGTGTGTATGTGTTGTTTTACACTATTGAGTCCCTCCACAGCTTAGGTCTTATTTACTGCTGGTACTGTATGCTGGCCATGGATTCTAAACTCTAACATCCAACATTCGGTTGTTTCAATAATAGCTGTGCTGCTGCTTGAATGCTATTTTGAGGATGGTTTTTGCCCACTGGTCTTCGTTCTTTTCTCCATGTTTCCCTGTGAGGCAAACCTTGCCAGGAGCCTTACAGAATGCTACCTATCAAGACTAGGCAGTAGGTAAGCTACATTGCCTATATCACCAGCCTAGACAAAAGCATCTGGTTATTACCATTGCCTCATCCTCCTTTAGTCTCATTAGTTCATGTATCATTCATTTCTTCATGCTTTTACAGCGTACTTTTGAAAAGGATTGTCGTTGTGTCAAATCTTTACCTTTTCAGCATTCTTATGCTGGTGTATGAAGCTGACATATAGTAACAAGTGCACAACCTTTGAAATCTGCAGGGCCTAGTGTATCCTTTAGCATCTGTGTTGTATATCTCTGACTCTTTTTGGGAAGAGGAAGAAGTTGGGAAAGCGTGGCTGTCCTAAATTTTTGTACTTACTCCTAGGGAGAAGAATTTCACTTGGCAATCTAGATAGTCTGGAAGAGGACTGGTAGCGTATCTGCTGCTTGAGGTTAACTGACTAAAATACATGAGGTGATTTAGTTTTGTGTGTGTGAATTCCTTTGTTAACCTTGGTGTATAATGCCTGAAAATGTTGTGTCATGTTAGTCTGATATGAATTTCAACTTCTTGAATTCTGGTGAAATTCTGGTTTTGAGCTTCGTAAGGGCAAAGGTAAGTGTTGCAGACCTGAGTAAACCCAGCAAAACATCAGGTGAATCATTGAAATGTTCTAGTGCAGCTGTAAACTTTACCTGCAAAAGTTTTCTTTACTCACATAGTTTCAGAATACACACTTACACATACCTTGTGTTCAAAATAACATTTTATGTTTTTATGTGTTCCTAGAGTAACGACCTTTTTTCTGTTTGATTTTTAAAGTTTTAAAGTTTTGCTGGAATATCAGCCATAGGTCTGCTGCTGGTTGAACTTGGAAAGTAAAATAACATACAAATTGAGAAAAAGAAAATCTTTTAGCAAATTAGATGTGTTTGCATGTGTAACAAGAAAGCTATGTGACAGGCTCTTCATGTTGTATGTGTTTGTTTTTGTATAGAATAACCCTTTCTGGCATGATAGCAGGAAGGAGAGGTAGCAACTTTTACCTACTTTTCTGCTGTCAAATAGTAGGGGCAAGGTTCAGTACAACTCATATCAAGTAGTAATGTATGAATAATTAAGCTGTATGTGTTATGCTAACCTGTATTACTAGGTCAAAGATCACTTAATTACTACTGCCTAGATTAGTCACAGATGTTGTTCTGTAAGACGTATTACGCTACTCATTGATTCTGCAGAGCTGAGAGGTGCTGTCACTTGCAATTTATAATGCAGTGTTACCACAGTTTTCCAAAGTAGAGTTATGTAGAACTGTTTGCTCATAGTAACTTGTTAGTTTTCTGTCTTACTTCCTTGGAGTAAAGCTTGGAAAAAAGTACTTTGATTATTTTTCCAAATTGCTCTCAAAAAATCTGTTTCCTTACAAAAGCTTTGTGTCCTCTTGGGAGGGGAGGAAGTTTTTATATCTAAATGTAATTATGACTTTAGTTGTAGTATTTGTATTTTTTAGAGTCATGAGAAGTTCTTTGAGAAACTATGTTGTCCTGGGTTTATAATGTAGAAAGATAGTCTGTTTAGTCTCTTTCCCTAATCCTGCATCAAACAAGCAACAGAATATTTGTTGAAGATTTGATTGCTTCAGAATTAAAACCTTAAGGGGTGTTACATAAAGGAGCTGGATATTTTTTGTTATCCCTCCAGTAAGAGTTTTTCCTGAGTATCCATGTGGTTTAAAATAAAGCACTTACACAAGTAGAGACTGAGCTTGGCTTACTTTCATAAAGAAGGTGTTTAATTCATACAACTTTCTGCTGGAAGGAGGAACTGAAAGAAGTAATAGAAGGTAGTTAAAGAGTTTGAAACAGTAACATTAGGGAAAGGGAGTAAACAGGTTAGAGTAATAGGAAGACATTAGTAGTGTATAGAAAGGTGACAAAATATTTTAGAATCTGCTCTGTAGACACACTGGCCTTTCCTATCACCTAGCTGCATTCATTAGAATACAATTTAATATAAACTGAACTACTGAAAGCACTGTGGTGCCATCCCACCTGTCAGGAAAATAACAAATTAAGCAAGAATAGTGCATGCTTGGGGCCTTAGAAGTTAGGCAAGCCTGAAGTGAGGGGGAAGGCTCATAGAGTGGAGAGAGGTTGAGTTGCAGACCAGTGTATGTCAAATAGGGTCTTGCGCAGTTCATCTTGGGTGACACATAACCTGTGCTCCTGCCTGTCACTTTGCTCCTCAGCCATTGTCTGCTGGCAGAGTGGCAGCACGTGTCACTCAGTACATGTCATTGCTTATGTGAACATGGAGTTTGACAGTGATAGACCTGCAGTCAGACAGGGACTGACAGAAGTGCAGTCAGAGGTGACAGGCACATGTCCAAATGTTTGGAGGCGCTTTTAAACATAAAATAGGAGCTTAAATAAAGCAAGTGATAGCTGTAGCTTGAAACAGATGGTGCATTTTTATTCCATATGTGCATATTTAGGATGTTCTTCTCTCTTGCTAATTTGTGTAATTTCTTTAAATTCTGAATATGTTTGGGTGGGCTTTGCCAGTGAACTTCAAATGGAGGGACCTGTTCTAGTTGAGTCATGGCTGTTTGACGGGAAGGGTGAAATTATATTGCTGCAGATTAATAGATTGCTTTTGTATATGTAAAAGCCCTAAAGGGAACCTGTGTTACTTGGAGGAAAGGTGGCATGTAACAAGAACAACTTTATGCTAGCTACATTGAAGTAAATTTATCCAGGATGTGAATGTGACTGTCATTACTTAAAAAAAAAAAAAAGAAACGCAAAACCCCCTAAATATACTGATGGGATTACTAGAAAACACATTGAAAATGCAGTCTTGTAGAAAAACCTGCCCGGGGCTCTGGAAACCTGTCTTCAGCTGGAGGGTATGGAGACAGGAGAAACCAGATGACTCAGCCGTAATCCAGCATTTAGACTGCCTTTGTTTGGGGCCTGGCTAGCTAATTAGTGGTTTCTCTCTTAATTAAGTTGCATAAAATGCTTGCTGTCTAAGGCAAGATCTAGTGTAAGTGTGTGTAACAGTGTAAAACTTCTTAATTTGTTAGGAAACTAGCTAGAAATCTTTTTCCACTGTTATCCAGGTTAGCAACAGCTCCAGCCCAAGCACAGCTTAAGACAAAATTAATAATGCTGAGGTTTTTCTTATAAGTAAGATATGTTACTGAGATGCATTTTTCTACTGAAACTTAGAATTTAATTTCTTCTCCAACAGTTCTGCTTTGTTATCTTCTCAAAGATTTGTAGAAACTTTTTGAGCTTTAGCCATGCAGTGCAGTAACATAGCTCTCCGTGACCTTCTCAGAGTCCCCTTCTTGCTTGCCTGAATACATTCCCCTCACATTATTTTTGGTTATGCTGCAACTAGCAACCAATCTAGAGCCAAGAAAGTTGTTTTCTTGGTTTCTGTGTGTGCTCCGAGTGTACTGTGTAAATGGGCATACTTTTGGACTGTGCCCAGGCTTCTGAGTAAGGTTGCTGCCCTTGACCTGAAATAACTGTAGTGTTGCTCTCTGCCCCTCTGTGTGAGATATGCACTATGAAACTCTGCCTGCCAGCGAGCTACATCAGACTTTTCTCACTATAGCTTTTATTTCTTCACCCTGTTGCATTGCATCGCCATTTAAATTTTGTTCTGTCTTTACAATGTCTCAGTAGTATCTTGACTCCAAAACTAACCTGAAAACTGCACAAAAATCATGTAATATTGCAAAATTGTTTATTTTGTGTGATTTTTGGAAGCTGTGAAAACGTCACAGTGCCATTCCAGCGTGTGAGGTCTGCAGGGTACAAAGGTTGCTAGAGGTAACAACTCTTTGAAATGCTACACTTAATCCTAAGTGGATGTTCTTTCTTTGCACTGTGTTGAGCAGAAGTAAGTCATCCTAGCTCTATAAAAGGAAGGTACCATGACCTGAAATTTCTAGGGTTTTATTTCAGTTAAGGACAGTGTAATATTTTAAAGCCCTTAGTTCCTCATCACGTGTCAATTAACAGCAAGTCTTGCTTATCACTCACTTCATCTGCAATTCCCTGTTATGCTTAGCTCAGTGTAGATTACTTCCTCTGAACTTTGTTCTGGATGGAGAGAGGTATTTCTAAAGACAGTAATTCTTTAACTTATTCCTGTTTGCTAGTAAATACCACAGAACTAATATGCCTGAGACCTTTCAGTAAGAAGACTCAGGCCTCTTGAAGGCTTTTCGGTTTCTAAAACTTTCTTCTTCAGTAGTGTTGAGAATGATAGTGTTTGAGTAACCAATGTTCTTGCATGTTTCTGTAGAGAGAATAGCCTCACTGCTATGTAAATAGAGTCAAAAGAGTGAGTGCTCTGACCAGTACTTATTTGGAGACTGAAATTGCATGATTTCTCCCTCCCCACTGTGCTGCGATACTGCCCTTGAAGTTGGATCAGCTGTCAAATGCCTGTACAGAGTCCTGAAACTCTATTAAGTTTCTTTAAAATGTCTTGCTGATTTGGGCTGATCATGTTTCTCAGTGTAGGAGAAAGGTGTTTTGTCTTCTGGGTAATTACTTGCCTATTTACTTCTCTTTAGAGAGTTTCTATTCATTTACCCATGCATTTATGAATGACAAGTTTGTTGTTGTGTAATCCCAGGTACTCCTGATGCCTTTCTCTGCTTTTTGTATCTATGTTTGCTGTATAAGCCCTGTGCAGTTAAATAATGGGTAGCAGGCTACATCTGCAATGCTGCTTTCTCTGAAACTTCCTCAGATGATGTGTGTTCCATTATACCTCTAGACTCTTTATGTTCTTAAAGAAATTTTGCACATTGAATTGAGACTGCTTTGAGTTAGATCTTGAAAATATATGGTGACAAGTTCTGGTGTTTCTGATTCACTAAAAGAAATGTTTTACTACTGTATTTTTTCTTATTCTTTTTCTATATGTTGTCTGGATAACCCTTTTCAGAAACCTTTTCATTGCCATCCCCCTTTGTCTGTGAGAGCATGAAGGAACAATGGCTCTGTACCAGGGGAATTACTTGCAGTGGAGAACTTGGCCAGCATGTAACACTTACCTTCTTCCACCAGTGAGGCTTGTGATGCTCCAGCATTAAGTAAATGAGAGGTGTGGAATAATGGAGAGCTTGAATCTGTTCCAAGTGTTAGTGCTCTTTGCTGTAACCAGATAGTCTTGCTGTATTCTTTCTGACAAATCGAGGATGTTATTTAGTCTTTAAACTCATTGAGGATTGAAACCACCATTCTTACAAAAAAGTTTTACAGTAGTACAATGCGGTTTGGAGTAGTGCCAATAGGTATTGGACTGGAAAGGTTTTATTCCAGGCAGAATTATGGCACAGTCTTTTTTTTGCAAATAAGATGAGAGCTACGTAGGCACTCTTAATTTTTTTTTCTTCTAGACTTCATATTTAAGATTGTTTCCATTCTGTTTGAAGTATTAGTCTTTTTCTGAGCTTGTACAAATCTTTCTTGAAAAAAAGAAAATAACACTGATAAAGCTCTTTTTTGTTAGATTTTAAATTTTAAAATGCTTAGTTTTTATCTTAAACTTTATAAATATAAATGCTAATTAAGTGTGAATTCATAGTTAAATGTAAGATCTTGATTTCTGAACAACCCTTCTTTCTTTTTAATGGATAATCAGTTTCAGCTCAGTAATTTCAGCTGCTCAATGTCTCTCAGTAGCTACTGTTGGAAAAGTGTATCAGTAAATACATCAAAGATATTCAGTTAAATGCCAGGATAATTCTGGGCCTTATTTTCCTAATTGATTACTCTTATTAATATATTCACTTCTGATCCTTTTAAAGCTGAAATAGTTGTGTATTATGAATGTTGTGACTTCAAACATTGGCGGAACTTGAAGCAGTAAAGCTTATAGGAATTATTACAGCATGTCTGGAAGAGCAGCATGCTTTCATCTTACATTATGACAAGTCATGAATCATCTAGAGAAATAACCACATAGTTTGATACCTATTTATGCTTAAGAATACTACTTTTCTCCTACTGCCAAGCCAAATGTGATTGGACTGATCCATATTCAAGTTTTAAAAATATAGGTCAACCTTTTTTACTTTGAGAAACTACAAGATGTATTGAGAAGTCTCTTGTACCAGAAATACATTGCTCTTGCATCACCAGGATGTAGTCTCCAACTAGATAGTTTCTTAGTTATCCAAGTAACCCTGTTACCATTTCCACATATGTACTTGAATCACAGCCTGATTAAATGTTATCTCTCTTCTGAACTTTTATTACTTGTCCCCCAATCTGGCCCCTGCCGCCCTTCATTTTTATTTGTTTTGTCTTTTGCACAAGTAGTCATACAAGATTTTTATCTTCTCTCAGACTTCCGTCTCTGTTACCTTTAATTAAGTTCTTGCTAGACTGGCGCACCTCCCTTCTTGCTTTCATGGTCTCCTCCTTCCCTTCCTTTCTCATATTCCTCTGCTGCCTTGCCTCTTCTTTTCATAGTAATTAAGTTATTTCTTTTCATTTGTCAGTGACATTCATAGATCTTTCTAATCATCGTAAATTAAAATAGGCAAAGTTTCATTCTAGATATTTTCTTGGCAGAGCTTTAAAACTCAAGTGTGAAATGATGCTGTTGATGAAGTTGTGGGATAGTTGGTTGTGTGGCAGTCTGCTCCTGTTTTGGTGTTGTAGACTGAAGGAGCAGTGCCTTTCAGTTTCTGCTTTCTTGTTTCCTGGGTCTGCCTTGTAAGTGTATGAATGTTGTAGTCTTAAGGCAGCCTGCTCTCAGTGTTTTAACATCATGGTTAAGAAAGTTGTGGTTTAATATGGTTGGTGGCTACTTTTAAAGTACATAAATTCTCCAGACAACTTCATGTGCTTGTCTGATGTTTGAGTGTCCCAAAAGGAAGAAAGACAAACTCTCTTACTTGTCAGCTTTTCTTAAAAGTAGAGGCAAAAGAATAGCGTGGTGCTTTTGAATGTTTGTTTAGCACCAGTTGATATAAATAAATAAATATTTTTCTACTAACCTGTTAAATGCAGGGGAAGGAAAATAGAGTAAAAACTAACTCCTCTGTTAATGGACATCTTTGCAGGAGCTTGATTTCGCAGGAGCTGCCTTTTTTTCCCCTGCAGCAGATGTTTATGAACAAATGAACCTCTCTGTGTAGTAAATGTGTTATTTTGAAGTCAAATACAATGCAAAACAAATCTGGTTGGCTTATGTAGATAGTGTGAAACATCAAAGTTGGGTGCTTGGATTGCTGAATCTGCATTCTTGTAGTTTTCATTTGTGGTCAGTGCAACCATATAGCCATGCTTCCAAAGTATGTGTGAGAAACAGAAAAACCCTTGGAGGTCATGATACAGAGCCAAGGTAAAGCAGAATTTGGAGATGAAAGGGTGAGACTTGGTTTCCCTACGTGAAACTGGTTGCTGCAATCAGCAGGGTTTCAGTGAAATTACATATGCTGTATAAAAGCAGCACATAGGTTTGACATAGGAAGTAGCCCTGCTGAAGACCCTATTGTATTGCTTTAAAAGAAATAGGTAGGAATATAACCCCAAGCTTTCCTCTCTGTCTTTTGTGTGTAGAGATCAAGACAAAGAAAAGTGTATTAATAACAAATAAATATATTTTTTTTCTTTTCAGTAAAAGAAGTGGAAAACAAGCACTGCAGAATAATGAGGTAATTATTTCTTCATGTCAAATATTCTTTAAAAATTATACATCTGACTTTTTAAAAACTTTTAAGTCCTATCACTGTGGTTTAATCTTACCTGCGGTGCAAATATGGCTTGAATGATACCATCAGACCTGCCCTGGTGAAACAAATGTAAGAATCAGGTTGATCACAAGAGGCTGAAGTTTGACTCCATAATGATGGATGCTTGATGTGCACAGTGTCCTTTTTTATCTCTTAGTGCCCTATGAATTTGTAAGGACTAGTGGTGTACGTTTTTCTGTACAGATAGAAGCAAACAGCTGTAGATTTGGTATAACTTGTACTTATTTTTTTATGTACAAGAAAAATGTGGGGAACAAGATGTTGAGTCTGACAGTTTCTAAATTAGAAACTACTTCAAACATCTGGTAGGAGATTTGGCATTTCCCTGATCTTTTGTGTGTCTGTTAATTCATTTTTTTGAAAGGGATATACTAAATCCCTTTAAGCTAAGATTTTTGTTTTGTATTCAAATAAAATATGACAGACCAAAAAACAGTCTGTGATGCTAATGTGCATTCTAATGTGAATTCTAATGTGATTCTGTTTCCATTCTGTTTGAAGTATTAGTCTTGTTTTGAGCTTTCATCTTTGCTGAAAAGTTAAAAAAAGAGGCTTGCACTGGATAAATAGAAAGGTGCATGCAAACATCATGTTGGTTTCTAGCACACCTTGACTGTATTATCCACCATAAACACTTAGCTTTTGGACAGCTATACCTATTTGTAAAAATCTTAACTATCTTTCTGTTAATCCTACCCATCTTGGATACAGTTATGCTGAATGAGATTAACGGTCTAATGGAAAAAAACTTCTAGGAAAAAAGATACTGGAATGAACATAAGTGCAACACAGAAGTATAGAAATGGGAAAGAGCTGAATAAAGGGGAAGAACAGGCTCAACTCACATATATTTAGTCATTTGGAAATGTAGCCATCACACATTTTGTTAGTAATTTCTATTACCAGGCAGCAGTAATGTCTGTAGAATCGTGCTTCATTAGGACTGGACAGTAGTTCTAGTTGTTTGGATTGCTTGGATTTTTGTGTAAATAACTTTTCATTGAAGTGTTGTAGTCATTTACTGCATAGATCTTATTTGGCTAAAATTTTTATTCATTGCTTGTGTTCACATTAATTTTTGAAAAGGATGGGGCTATTGTTGACTTCATGCTATGAAAAACAGCTATAGGCTTCTTCACAGAGCTTTCAGAGTGTATCTTTTTCAGGTTTCTTGTATACTTTGCAATATTGATATAGGCATTGATAGCATGGTTCACATGAGCCTTGTAGCAAAGCTAGCAGGATTATGTTGATTTGACAGGACTTGTTCTAAGTACACATGTGCCCTTTTGGTCTGTTTTCAGGACTGAATTATGTGAAAGGAAAGAAAAGAAACCTGGATCATTAGCTTTTAAAAAGTATTCAGGTTAGTCAGGAGAGAAGATAGGGTTGTATGGAATGAACAAAATAAAACTTACTCCAATAAAAGGTGTTTGGGTACAGAGGATTTTTAAGTCTGGTAGATATACCTAATAGTGTGTTTCACCATTTTGTAGAAGTAAAGCAATAAAAAATTCTGATTTCACTTGAGGCAATTTTGGGCTGTACACTCAAAGAGTTTAAACCATTGATTGTCTAGGCAAATAATTGAAGGCATTTAAAAATGGTGGCTGATGGTGTCTTTTAGAGACAAGCAATAAGAGATGTTTGCATTGCAACTTGCACTTGGATGTACTTTAGTGCTGTGGTCTGCATTGTTTGTATATTATCTTTAACACAGAATTGAAATTAAAAATATTTTATATCATAGCAACTACTTCCTATTGCAGTTTGTTTTGATAGCTCCCAATTCTTTATTTAACTTGTCTGAACAAGTCTTAAGTTGGTGGGAAATATTGCAAATTCTGCAGTAGGAAGGTAGCTGTAAATGACTTTGGTAGGGAAAAATATCACATCAACAGTTTAATAATACAAAAAATTGTCACTTTTCTTGTTTTGTTGTGTGTGCAATAGAAAGAGGGAAAGAAGGAGCGAGCAATGGTGGACAGAGTGTTTATTGCACGAATATGTCGAATCCTGAAAATAATGGTCCCTAGAACACTTTGCAAAGAGGTAAGCATTGCCTGCAGTAATAAATAAAGAAATAAAGCTGTAGTTCAGTCTCTTTCAAAATTGCATTAGAATTTAAACAGCTGCATATACATTACTTGAATAGGACTAAATTGTGCTATGCATTTTAAAATAGCAACGTAATAATATCAAATAATAATAACATAATAATAACATAGTAATATAAAAGTCTACATACTAATATAAGTTATGCTCAGTTGTTAAATCACTAAAGGTTCTGGTTTCAATTACAAGATAAGACATTTACTGTCAGCTGATAACTACTGTTGTAGCATAACTTTTAAAAGGGCATCTGGATTTTTCTTGTGCAAGGCAGTACACTTCTGTGTGCAAGTGCTTCCTGTCTTTAAATAGGATGCAGTTCACTCATTATTTTGATTCAGTATCTGACTTGTATCTAGGCTGATCTGTATTAGAAAATGAATTTGTCAAAATGCCTCTCAGCATCATTTCAGGAAAGCTATGCAGTATAGAAATCAGTGCCTCCATCTTTCTCATACTTTCCAGGACACTTAAAAAAAAAAAGAAATCCAAAGCCTTAGTTGAGCTTGGAACTTTAGCTTAGAACTGTAAGAACTGAAATGTTTATCAGGCACAAGAGAGTGAATTGCAGTTTCCAGAGTGTAGGGCAGGCATGACAGCCAGTTTAGCCTGCATGGCAGGGATCTTCAGCAGACCAACTACTAAAAGGAGATGCATAGAAGGTAGAAGCATGGATGGAAATGCCTGTGAGAGTGCTCACAGAGCTGGCCTTCAGCAGCTTCAAAAGGTCATGGCCATTAGAAGAAGTTATGGATAATCCCAAAAGATCCCAAACCTTGCTCCCATACTTGAAAACAAGTTTACTGGAAACTACAGGCTGGTCAGCCTCACCATATTCCTGGCAAGACTGTGAGCAAAACTTCCGGTGAGCTAACTCGGGTCACACAAGGGACAAAAAGGAGATTGTAAACAGGCTGGATTACCAATGACAGATCATGCCTTGCTAAACTGATTGCTTTCAGTGATGAGAGAATTGCCTGTGTGGATAAGGTAAGAACAGAGGATATAAAATACTTTGATATCAGGTCTCTCTTAATACCCTGATTGCCAAAACTGACTAGATGAGGGGTCAGTGAAGTGGATGGAAAACTGTCTGCACTCTTAGTCTTACTGGTGACTGGTTACTTGTGGGCCTGTTCTGAGCAGGGAGTTGAAGTTGATGATGTTCAGAGGTCTCTTGCAACCTTGTGGCAGAAAGGTATCTCAGAATAGCAGTAATTTCTTTATTCCTGCAGTCATCCATCTTATAATATGTGTCCAGTATATGTGTCAACCAAAAGAAAACTTTCACCTTAAAAATGTAGTCAGTGCTTTAATAAAAATATTGTCTACTAATGTGTTTCCAGGAAAGTAAGCAAATACTACATTAGCTAGGGCAGCAGGGAAATACTTTTCTGTTAGATACAGTTGGATGTCTTGCTGGAAAAAAATGGTGAATTTTAGCCATTATTTAACCGTTGCACTTCTGTGGTTGTACCAGACAGGTTATTTGCTGCTTATTGCTGTGATGCTGGTACTCCGAACTTACTGTGATATTTGGATGATTCAAAATGGAACAGTCATTGAAAGGTACCTATACGTTTGATATTTTTAAACATTCTCTGATGTGTTTAACACGGAAAGTAATCTATCAGAATACCTATTCAGACATTTTATAGCTTGCTTGTTTAAAACTGTTGGAAAACAGGTGTAGTTGCATTTGGGGAGGGACCACTATATTTTGGTAAATAAAAATGTAATTTATTAAATTATTTCTATTCATCAGTGAAATGATTTTATTAAATTAAGATTTTTAAACTATTTATTAAATATTCAGTTGGTAACATTTTGTACACTGAAGACTCTAAATCTTGTTGATCTGAATGTCCAAGAATGTACTTCAGAATAGTGGTTTTATGTCTTAGTCTTAGACATACTGTGGGATATTAAGACTTTTATTTCTTCCCACTGGGCTGTTTGCTCTTTAGATTGATAAAAACAATAGTTTCAGTCCTAATGTTAGAAAGTGGTTTTCAGACCTCTGATTATTCTTGCTGGTCTTGTTGCTAATTGAAGCAAGTAATAATGTGTCCTGAACTGTGAATTCAAAATGATACTGTGTTTGAGGAGAGACATTTGGTGCTTTATAGAATAGAAGCACTGCTTTGTTTCTCTTGTGAGAATCGGTGAAAGCAGAGAAGTGAAAGAACTGGTATTCTGGCCCATGAATTTTTGAGCCCTTAATGTGGGCAGTTACAGAGGAGCAGACAGGAGACAACTGCTCAGTCTGCCACTTAGTTTACTCCAAGGTGTCAGACTGAATCCTACAGCTGATGCCACAGGTTTCCATGATGATGATTTTTTGTCTCTATGTGGTCCCCTGAGAGTTTGTCCACTTAAGACATGCAAGTTTGTACTTTCTTGTCTCTTGTAACTGACTCTTAGCTGGTGGTCATTTACAGTGCGATCATTGGCCGCAGCAGAAAAGATTTCAAGAAATACTTGTTCAACTTCATTGCTGCCATGCCTGCTGTAAGTGCTTTTCTTGTGCTGACCTATTAGTAGAACATATTTTAAATGTAAATTAATATTTTGAAGCAAAGATCTCAAAGGAGTGTCTTAAAACCTATGGAAATTAGTTGTTTTACATACAGGTCTGTATGAAAACATATTTAATTTTCTGGCTCCAGTGTGTAGGAGACTTCAGCGTATTTCCTTATTGGTAGCAACTATTTTTTTAACAGATATGTTCTGGTTTTCAGTTTAGTTTTGTTGATGGCAATTTTGACTATAGGTTTGGGATTCTTTCGGCACCACTGAAGATGAAGGGGTTTTTTTTAGACTTTAATTTTTATATTTCTTAACATTTTTCACAGATTTGTTATGCTTTCTTCCATGCTTTAACTTTCCTTCAGCTTGTTGACATCTCTGACTTGCACCAGATGGAAATAATTGTTGCTACCTGGTTTGCAATAAATTTTAAAACTATATGACAGATTTAAGGCAGTTGTTGCCAAATGATGGCTCTTTCCTAGAGTTTATCAGAAGAACTGAAAGTATGTAATATGATTGTATTTTATCGTCAGTGGTGAGATCCCCTGGGACCTGGAGACAGAAACCTAAGCAGTGGTCCTGTAGACACTGTCTGATGTTATGTGTTATTAAGGGGAGAATTCATCTGTTTTAAAAGTGTTTACACAATTTATGCTTCAAATTGATTTAAGTATATTTGATCTTGTTGGTTAAATATTGTTGTCTCTTATTTTAGATCTCTTTAGTGAATAACTTCCTGAAGTATGGTCTAAATGAACTAAAGCTCTGCTTCCGAGTAAGACTTACCAGATACCTCTATGAAGAATATCTTAAGTAAGTCCACAGTCTACTTGTCTACAGTTTATAAAAGTTGATTCAAATCACTCTAAGTGCATAATAAGAAGGTTGCAATTAACTTGCCGTTGAGGGTGAGTGGCTTATCCAGGTTGTATATGACATAGATCCAAAGACAGCAAAGTTGGCTCAACTGGGGGGAAAAATGCACTGTACTGCTTCCATGAATGGGTCAGATTCCAAAGTACTTCAGGTGCCTTCGTATGGTGAAGGCTGAATTGAAGGTGGACGCATGAGCTTGAGTAACTCCTTCCATCCTTTTGCAATGAATTTTGGTCATCAGATGTAGCAGAGTATGTGAGGGTTTTCTAATTCAATAGCAGCATGGGCTTCAGCTCAGACAACCTGGAGCCTAAATGCCTAAACAATCCTGCAGCATTTAATGTGGATTTAGTCAGGTAGAAGCACCAGTTATGTTGATTCCATACAGTAATTTAATGTTTTCACTACTTAGTATCTCAGTTGTGTTAAGCAAGGGTGTTCCAGTTATTTCAGAACCCAGGTAATGATTTTTTTTTCTGCCACTTAGCAATTGTTTTGTTTCAGAGCTTATACATACTACAAAATGGGAAACCTGGACAACAGAATAGCTAATCCAGATCAACTCCTTACACAGGATGTGGAAAAATTCTGTAATAGTGTAGTGGACCTGTACTCAAACCTTAGCAAGGTGAGTCTTTTAAGAGAGATCTTTGAGTTGTAGCTGTAGATGTTTAGGATGAGGGTGTTAGCTCGTGACAATGATGTGCATTTGCATATGGATTGCTTGGATTATGGTACTAAAAGAATTTTTTATGATGCTATATTGTTTCACACTCCTTGTGGCTTTCATGACCAAAGCACTGTTGGGAGTTGTTAAAATTAGTATTACATTTTCTTTTGCAGATGAACAGTGATGACTTTGCTCTCTCAGGTAGATAGTTTTCAGAAGAAAAGCAATGGTTAGCTCTTAGTTACACACAAATATTATTTTGTGTAGGGAGGTGTGGTTGAATAAGCTTTTCCCTGTTTCTAGTGTGAATTTTAAGGTGATTGGGTAGTGAATGGGAGTACCATTGACATTTTTAGACTAAATTTTTTCGATGCTATGTGTTTCATACAAGCTGAGTATAAATAAGCTTTGTTCAAAAATATCTGTCTGCAAAACCTATAATTCAACTGTTTTAGCGAGGGAAGTTATAGAACTTTGAAATGTTCCTCCTATCAGGTACGTAGTGAAATATATGGCATTATCTTTTCATCCAGTGTTTCTCATAATTACTTCAGTTAAATTATTATGGGTTCTAGTCCACTTTTGATAAGTAAACAGTGTCATTACAGACCTAAAATGGCAAAGTACTCTTTTTATATGTTATGTACTTACCTGACAATTATGATGCTTCTATGTTCAATTCTTGAGCGGTGTTTTCAGAAAAAGTCATGTGGCTGAGATTCCTTTTGTCTTAGCTTTTAGTTTGTACAACAGGCTAGCCAGAATTTTAGTACAGAGCTGTAACTGTTCTTGGGGTGATACATTGCTTCTGGACTGTTTTAAATTAGTTTTGTGTTTGTGTTCAAAGGCTTTTTTCCTATGCTTCACTTACAGCCCTTCTTGGACATAGTTTTGTATATCTTCAAGCTAACAAGTGCAATAGGAGCACAGGTAATTGAGCGCTTTTTTTAGAACTATAAGCACGTTTTTCCTTCTTTGGTTACAACCTTGTACCTATTTGGAATCTGAGGAAAACTCTAGGTGGCGGTTGTGGATTCCTCTATAATTTGAAGGGCTGTACTGAAAGGATGCATTTACACTTAATGTTTTGTGTGCTTTAGCGCCCTCTATTTTGAGGCAAGCAAAACAAAACCCAGTATTTTCAGGCATTTGATCAACAATTTAAATGACTAAGAAAGTCCTTTATTTTCTTCTAGTACTTATTTGGAAATCCTATTTGGTACATTATGTCTTGCATGAATCCCATCTAAGGGTGACAATAAGTTTTCTGTTTCTGTGCAGCCTCTATGAAAGGGAACCATTTCTTGCAAGACTAGATAAGCTGAATAATTGCAAAATTAATTTTTCAAATTAGTGATATGATGCATTATCAGAAATGATCAGGAGTTGAAAAGGAGTAGCTGTGGGTCACATGGTGCAAATTTTGTTGACAGACTTGCAGTGAGGCTTAACTAAACCTTGGTAACTTTATCAATCTCAGATGTCTTAGTTCTGCTCACTGTAGTAGTTATGTGCAGTTTATGCCAAATTCAGTTTATTCCATTCCACACTTCAGTGGTATTTAATCATCTATGGAACCTTAGGATCCAGGACTGCTTGAGAGACCCAGAAAATATGGATAGATAAAAGTAGACAATGGGATTGAAACATTAACTACTATGTGGTAGTTCAGCAAATGTAAAGAAAAAGAAGTTGGTGGAAAGGAGGGAGAAGTAGTAAGAGGGTACCAGTAAATCATTAATGAAATAAGCTAGGACAGTAGGGGACAGGTCACACTGGGTGGTGATAAAAGCCAGAATAGAAAGCTGGGGTGAGACGGACATCTGGGGACAGAGAATTAGTAAAACCAGTAAAATAGTATCTAAAACACTAAAGAGGGTGACATGATGGAAATTGCAAATGCAATTGAATTGGCAGCCTAGGCACATGGGAGGTGAGAACTAAGGGTTTGATGCTTTCTGGGCAATTTGGATACAGATACTGTGATTTGAGACCACCTAAGCTTCTCTTCTTTTTTGATATTCACAGGGTCCAGCTAGCATGATGGCATACTTGATTATTTCAGGGTTTTTCCTTACACGTTTAAGGAGACCAATTGGCAAGATGACAATTATAGAACAGAAGTATGAAGGGGAGTACAGATATGTCAACTCACGGCTCATTACAAACAGGTAAACACTTGCTTGGATGCTGATATATAAGTGATAATACTGTGAGCTAAATGGAAATTGTGTGTTAAAATGTACTGGGGAAGTGTGATGCTATCAGGTCAAGATATTTGCAAGCCAAGAATTTGCATTTTTATGTGCTGTAAAGTAATTTGTATGTCAAGGCTAAGTGGGGTATAATAATTCTGTATTCTACTGCTGTGAAAGAGTACAAACCCTTACTTCATAAAGTAACTGAAAGTGCTATATTCCCATATTTTATGGCTAAATTTCATCAAAGCCTGTCTTTAACAAAATGAAGTTGCATTTTTTTGTTTGTTTCTTTTTAGTGAGGAAATTGCTTTTTACAATGGAAACTTGAGAGAGAAGCAGACTATTCACAAGACTTTCCGTAAGCTGGTAAGTGTCTTTTGTCTCTTAAAACATTTTAAGTGGAACTTAATTCTGTCGAGATGATTCCAGACATGTTCATATACATTGAGTAACACTGGCTTAGTGTTTTTGCTGCTACATTCAATAGAAAAGTTAGCTGGTAGGCTATAAGCAATACAGAAGTTTCTGTTAGAATAGCCTTTCTCTTGCCACTTAGCTCCTTGTCACCCACCACAATTATTGTTCTCACTGTTTAGTTTCATGTATAGGTTGTTTTGATCACAAATGCAAGTCTTTGCCGGCAGGGCCTCTTGTGCAGTGCTTACTACACTTAGAGGTATGTTAATTTATCTGAGCTACTGGAAAATAATTGTTTGGAGCCAAGTGTCTAATTGATGATAGTAAAACAGGTACTGGTAGAGTTTGAACTTCTTTTTCTGTAACTTACCAGGTGGAACACTTGCATAATTTCATCCTGTTCCGGTTCTCTATGGGTTTCATTGATACTATCATTGCCAAATGTAAGTGTGCGTCAAGTGCTAATGGATTTCTATAAATGGCAAAACAAACTTTTTACATAAGGAATATCTTTTTTCTTACTGTTTCAATTAATGTGTAGATTAATATTTGTTCTTAAACTGCAGACCTTGCCACTGTGGTTGGCTACCTGGTTGTTAGTCGTCCATTCTTGAACCTGTCTG
Source organism: Sialia sialis (assembly GCA_009812075.1). Taxonomy (NCBI): domain Eukaryota; kingdom Metazoa; phylum Chordata; class Aves; order Passeriformes; family Turdidae; genus Sialia; species Sialia sialis. The sequence continues at coordinate 13,543,762 of VRYO01001717.1, read as the reverse complement.
ATCCTCGTCATCAGAATAGCACTCATGCAGAACTTTTGGAGGTAAATAGACCATAGACAATAGAATTAGAACAACTTGTAGGTTTTAAATTTTGTTAGTCCATGTAAAGAAACTTTCTTCTACTCTAGGATTACTACCAAAGTGGAAGAATGCTACTGAGAATGTCTCAAGCTTTGGGCAGAATAGTCCTAGCAGGCCGTGAAATGACAAGATTGGCTGGGTAAGCTTAATAGTAAGAATCTTTCTCATCTCACTTTCAGAAACTGATTGTAGAATTAAAATAAGCTTATGTGCTTTGTTCCTTGCAGGGTGCTAAAAATTCACCAACTAAAAGCATTTTATGCTGAAAACACATTTGAAGGCTCCATAATTCTGTCCACTGGAAATTTCACATCTAGGCAGTGCTAGCATGCAGTTCAAATGTTTAGTTGAAACCTTGTCAAATGCTCTTAAATCAATTATGTATTGATTATTTACCAAACTTTTTTTTACATCATAAGAAGTAAAATTTGGCTATTACAGAAAAAGGAAGAGGAACTTGTAAATGTGAGACATATTAGACAATCTGGTGCAACTCATTTCAGCAATTTGACAGAGTGCTCATTAGAGCTTCTATAATTTTTTTTCCTTTTTTTTAAGTTTCACAGCTCGAATCACGGAATTAATGCAGGTTCTGAAGGACTTGAACAGCGGCAAATATCAGCGTACTATGATATCACAGGAAAAAGGTAGATGTGATATAATATGCAATATGTGCATCTCTGTGTAGCATTTCAGTCACTAATAACTTTTTCTTTATTTAAGATGGAGAGAAAAAGCAACCTTTGTCTTTGATACCTGGATCTGGAGAAATTATCAACACTGATAACCTTATCAAGTATGTTTGCAAAGTTTCTACAAGTTCAATAGTTCAATATTTATATTGTAGACTTTAAGTCTTTCTCTACAACCATTAAGAGAGGTCTGAGTTGTTATTACAATTTGCAGTTCCTGTTGTGCTTTAGTTTATTTACTGGTAACTTCACCTCACACTCACTCAGCATTTCTGTTCTGTAAACCAATCCTTATCCTCTCATATTAGCAGAAGACATAATCTCCCCTCTAGACTTGGGCTTTTTTGGTACCATTCCTGCTGTCCTTTAGAGTATGACTTCTCAGACTATCTTGTTTCCTCTTAGAAGTATGTTAGTTGGATTTTATTCCTCTTATAATTCTGCTGTAAAAATCAGGGCAAGTCCGTATTCATTTTCAAAGCACTTTCTTGTATTTCTGCATGCGTAGAGATTTTGTTGATGTACTTTTGATCAATTCCTTCATTCTTTGCAGTCTGAGGAATTGACATAGTATTACTACTTAAAGGCATAAAATATGCCAGCTGGAAGATCAAATAATCTCAGTCTGGACAGTATGGAAAGCAGATAGGGAAGCAGAGGAGAAAGAGAGGAAGGAGGAAAAGAGATGATATATTTCATTTTTAAAAAGGCAAGAGGGAGGTGAGCAGAGAAGTCATTCATTGCATGTTGTAGAACTAGTGAGATATACTTTACTACTAGGTTTGAAATGCCATGCTTCCTTAAATGTAGGTTAATATTGTCAAGATGTTTTGGAGACCAAAGGCTTAGAAGAATTTAAAAAATATACAGGGCATAAAACCAAACCTGTAGATGTAGATGTTTAAAAGCTAGGGTACCTTTTTGGTTCAAGAACTTCCTTAGCTGAAACTGGGAGAGTGAATGAAATACTGATGAAGTGTTTCCCAGTGCCTTAAATTTCTCAAGTAAACATGCAGTATTAATTTCTTTTAGACAACTGTTTTTTTCTTTTTTAACTTTGCTATACATACAGGTTTGATCATGTTCCATTGGTGACACCAAATGGAGATGTCTTGATTCAAGACCTTAACTTTGAGGTAAGTTTTTTAGTGTCATAGGAAACAAAATTAATATAAAATTTGCCAGGGAAGATAGCTTCAAAGGTCATTGTATTTATAAGAAAAGTGCAAACAAATTGTCGTGTTAGTTTAAAAAAAAAAAAGCAATAAGCTATTTTACCCAAAAAAGTGTTTATTGTTACAAGTGCATTTTCTTCCAGCTGTAGTTGGTGCTAAACTAGTTGGGGAAAAATCTGTTTTTCTGGAAATTGCTGACTCTAATGTCAGACAGATGCATACAAGCATATGAGGATACCAGATTGTCTTATTGAGTGTAGAAGCTTTCAGCAATACTTCCTGACTACCATTTTATGTGTTGGCTTTACAATTTTAGGTTCGATCTGGTGCAAACGTGCTGATTTGTGGGCCAAATGGCTGTGGGAAGAGCTCCTTGTTCCGTGTTCTTGGGGAGGTAAGGAACGTTGTAAAACAAACTGGGGAGAATGCAAAGCATGGTTGTAATTGGAATTTTTTGTCAAGTTTCCATTTTTTTCCTTTTGCAGTTGTGGCCTTTGTTTGGTGGGCGTTTAACAAAACCTGTGAGAGGAAAGTTGTTCTATGTTCCTCAGGTGAGACCAACTACTTTGCTCGACAATAATATTCTCTTTCTTTGTACTTTGGCTATTTTCAGAAATATTTGACATATCTTTTTGGTTGTAATTGTATCTCAGAGACCATACATGACTCTTGGAACACTCAGAGATCAAGTTATATATCCAGATACTTTGGAAGATCAGAAAAAGAAAGGGATTTCTGACCAGGTAATGATAATTGGTTCATTAGCCCTTTGTCTTGCTCAGGATGAATAATGCTTCCAATTCAAAAATACAGAAACTGCTATGAGAAGCACTACATTTAATAGAATTTTAATGTTTATCAGGGTTAATAATGTTATGGAATAATCTTTATAGCTTTTTTCAACCACTTATTTCTAAGTTTGTACAAACTGTATTTGTCATTCCTGTTTCCATAAAAGGTGCTAAAGGAGTACTTGGATAATGTCCAGCTGGGTCCGATCTTGGAACGTGAAGGAGGCTGGGATAGTGTTCAGGACTGGATGGATGTGCTCAGCGGGGGAGAAAAACAGAGAATGGCAGTATGTGTCAAAAAGCATAAATTCTTAATAAATACAGAACATAAGTAAAAAATAAAATCTGACCTATAAGCTATTTTTACTTACTAAATATTAATATTTGACCTAGAAGGAATCCCCAAAAATGTGAAATATCTAAATACTGAGAAAACAACTGAAAACAGTGGAGTTTTTAGTCAAAATTTGAAACAAAATACTGCTTCTTAAACATCCTTTCACCATGTCTTGTGCTTTCTTTGTATAAACAGAATTTCTATAATAATTGCCTTGAATGAAAGAAGTATAAGATAATGTACAACTTATAGATTTTTCAGTGGGTACCAACTTAATTCCCTTTGCATAGTAGATTTTTGGACACTAATTCTTAGTTTAACTTCTAACACTGCACCATTGCTGGTAATTCTGTATCCACAGTATCCTTTTTTTTTTTTGGCTTGCATTACAGATGGCAAGACTGTTCTATCATAAGCCCCAGTTTGCAATTCTGGATGAGTGCACCAGTGCTGTTAGTGTGGATGTGGAGGGCTACATTTACAGCCACTGCCGAAAGGTGAGCTCTTTGTTTCTGGAATTACCTCTCTGTACATTAACAAGAAACCTAAAATGGTACAAGGCTCACTCTTCCTTATGCTAGTGCAGACTAAAAATTTTTTTAAAACCCAAACAAACCTTGAAAAAAGCTTAGAGGGGCATATAGCTTTATGCACACTAATATTCAGTAATCATTTTGTAGTCCTGGGATATTTTAGAGATACATGTAGCTGCTATGATATACAGAGAACTCTTAAGTAACTCTTAAGTAACCTTACTTTTCCAGATAGAATCTTAGCATATCAAGTTAGAACCAAATAATCTAAAACTGTAGAATGTTTTCTTGTTCAAAATGTTTCTTTTGGCCAGGGCAACAGAAGTGAAAGGCTGGAAGTTAACATTTCCATCATTTTTGAGATCTGAAAAGCCAAGCACTCTAGGAAAATAGGATGATGCTAAATATAGCTTTGTGTTTCCTTTTACTCTTAAACTCGCCGTTTCAGATTCTCTGTAGTGCCGTGTGGAATCAATAAGATTCAATTTCACACCCGAGTCTGGGTGATATTAGATATTAGTTACTGAGTAGCAGTATTCCAGAATGATAATGGAGCAAAGCTGTGCATCCTCTGAAACCTGTGAATGGACATTAGGTGAGGACTCTGCAGAAGGAGCATTATTTCGTGAACTGATTTTCTCACATTGGTATCCATACCCTGACAATATTTAAAGTTTGTTTTCCATATACTTCTTACTCTATTAACCTGAATATTCATTTGTGCTTGCCAAGTGGCTAATGCATGCTACTGAAAAATAGAGTTCCTGGTTAGGCTTTCCTTGCAGAAAGAAAAAATGTTACCTTGCTTTATCATCAGAGTCGTTTTCTCCTTGCTGCTACAGTTGGGGATGAATAGTTTACTGAATTGAAAGGAAACAAAGGAAGGTTATGAGTTTGTAATTAATTATAGCTTTTGTGGGTTTGGGATTTTTTTGTTGTTGTTATAATTCCTTTAATCACCAGTTTTATTGTTTTACCTGCCTCCTGCTTTGCCTCTTTTACTCAGTTAATTCTATGTTTGACAAATCTTTAGGAGCAAAAGAATAGTGAAATCAATTAAAAATGGTAAATTTCTCCTGATTGCTTCCCCTCCCCCCAAAAAATCTTTTAGTAAAATCTATATATGTATAGTGTTAATAATAGTCTGGAAGTTTGTGGTTATAAATTTAAGATCTTCATCTCATATAATACTGAAAAATAAATAACGCCTTAGCCGTGAGAAGAATTAACTGTTTTGTGGGTATTCTTGTCATGTAGGTTGGCATCACTCTCTTCACTGTTTCCCACAGGAAGTCACTCTGGAAGCATCATGATGTATGTTATCTTTGCTTTATTAAGAATATTTGTGGGTTTTGGTGACTCCATGACACTGACTTGATGATTCAAGGTGTTATCATTTTACATCCTAATAGGTCATGTTCTGTTTGGGTTTTTATAAGATTTTACTTTTCATAGTCCCATTTTATTCTTTGAAATATTATTATACTTGTAGTTATAAAGAATGCTATCCAAAAATTTTATATGTATCTATAAAATATGAAAGACTTGCTAGATGCTTAAGTCTTCTTTCTTAGACTCAAAAAAATCCTTGAACTAGAATTCAGCAACTAGTAAGCAGCATGGCTTTTTTTGCCTTTGTTACATCTAATACATTTATACTCTAAAAAAAGGTCTCTAAGATGTGGACTTTTGTATTGCAAACTAATATTTTACTGTTCTTTTTATGCAGAGAGACTGTACATATGGATAAAAATGTTGAATTAACACACAGGGGACAAATCTGTGCCCTAAGTATATTGACACAAAGAGAACAGTGTTAAGTCTAGATGTGGCTGTTTGTAGAGTATGATATGCAAAAATACAGTTTAACATTTTTACAGAGGCAGGTGAATTTAATGTGTGAATGTGTGAGATGAGACCAGCTTACCCTCTGAGTTTAAGATTTTGCTAAAACTTTTAAAATGTTTTTAAAATATTTTAAAAATACTTCAAAATATAATTTATTTAGGTCTCTATAGAACTGGTAATTTTTAGGTGGTTAATAGCATATGTTGATTTTTTTTTTCAGTTCTATTTGCACATGGATGGCCGAGGAAATTATGAATTCAAGAAAATAACCGAAGACACAGTTGAATTTGGATCTTAAAGTCATGAACTGAACTGCTAGAGATTGATGATTACAGAAAATGGGTAGAATGTCAGACAGTGTAACATAAAATTACTCAGCTTGTTAAGCATTTACTATTATGTAGGATATTGCTAATTGTGTATATGTTGGTTTAATTATTGATACGTACTAAGAATGTCCTTATTCTTGTGGTTTAAAAACCTGCCTAAATTAAATTGGGCTTAAATTAGTGTAACCTGATTCATCCTGGGATGCAAACCATTTGAAATCGGCTGATTTGACTTTTGTAGACCTTCTTTCCCTTCAGTGAAAAGCCCTGTTAAAATTAGGGTTGCTACCTCTCTTGTTCCTGCACATCAGTCTTGGATTTTTGCTCTGTTCCATGCATGTTTCAGAGAGATCTCGCACGGTGCAGGACATTGTCCCATCTTCAGATCTGTGCCCTGGTAAATGAAAGAGCCTTTTCCTTGTCCAAGCCTTGTGATGTAGCCAATGTGCCCTTGCTGAAAAAGGATGTACTGAAACTAAAAGACAAAACTAATTCCTTCTGGTGTTTAAAAAAAAAAAAAGATTGTTCTTTGCTGGGATTTGAATTCATCTTTAATATCTGTCTGTCCATGCAGTTCTCTCTGCAGCTCAGCTCCATTCTCTCCCAAATTAGCAAAAGCTTCATCCATCCTCCAGCTCAACTGTCCTTGTTCTGTTAGAAAAATATTGTGGTAGTGAAGGGTTGAGGAGAGGTTGAGGGAGGAAAAGGACCAACCCACGGGAGGGAAAGAAAAGTGATGATCCTTGTATCAAACAAGCTTGTGAATGTTTTTACTTCTGAAGAAATGAATGACTCCCACAAGAAGAAACAGAGAAAGGAATGTGGGTCCAGTCATTTCTCAAATCAGTAGAGGTTATAATGGGCTCAAAAATGTTACTCTGTAAAATAGCAGACAGTTGGCCTGTGTTCAGTCTTGCAATACAGCAGTTACTTTTTCCAGCTTCTTCCTTTTCTCCCTCTTCAAAAAAATCTGGTGATCTTACAGTTTTAGCTGCCTTTCAGGTACGAATTTGAAAGCTAGTGATAATGGTACTCACTCTTTGGCCTTCTAGGCTGTGAAGCCTGAAACAATGCTTTCATTCTTCATGTTTATTCTCTTATTGTCATGATGTTTCTTGATTTCTGATACAAATTATTTACCAGTGATTCTCTGTGTTTTGTAAGGCTCTCCAGTCCTTGCTGGTTTTCTTGTTCCAGCTTCCAAATCCCCTCAAAGGAGCCAAACTCTTAATAATAGCTTACTGTAACTGTTTTTTCCGTACAAATGATTACTGTGGTTGTCTTTTGACAAACATAAACGCAGCAAGGTGTTTTTTGTGATCAGGGATTAGGAAGGTGTAATTCAAACTGAATTACTGTTTAGGCTTTAAAACACAAAAAATTACAATACCTGTTGTACAGTGAAGGTCTAGTAGTTTTTTAGTGTTCCATGTAAGATATAATATAGGAATGCACTACATGAAGTCATGCATAAAATATGCAGTACATCTGTACTTTGTGCATCTTTTATCGAGGGTTTAGATTTTAAAACACCCCTACTTTTTATAAAATGAATATGTGCTTGGATGCACTGCTGTTTGTTAATTCTTACCCAGTTTAATTGGTAATTTTCTTTCATGTTGAAATTGCTACCTGTTAATATTTTTTCCTTTTATCATAGTTCTTGCCCCTACTTGTCAGTATTCTTCCAAAGTACTCAAATGCAGATAGCTATCCTGATACAAGAATCTAGTGACCACACTAGAATCAGTCTAATGCATCAATGAAGATCATAAAAGCTTCTCTCTGAAGTATAGCATATTCAAGAGAATAAGGTACCAGAAAAATTTTTGTGCTTGTTTTACAGGAAGGCAGATAGGTGCCTGATTTCACTAATCTCTTGTTTCTGTTCATTCAGATTCTCACATCAGCCATAACGTAGCAGGTAGCAGCATGCTGTGTGTGAGATTGTAGTCCTTTTCATGGAAATAGGGATGCCACATAGGTGGTTGTGTGGGAAGGTTTCTTGATTTGGGTTTTGGGTTTGTTTTTTTTTTCCTGGAAGTTCTCAGCACAAATACAATTTGGGTTTTGGGTTTGTTTGGTTTTTTGGGGGTTTTTTTTTGTGGAATTTCTCAGCAAAAATACAACTTCTCTTGGAAAGGGATGTTTTAGTAGCCTTTTAGAAAGACAAAGTAAAAGTTAATCTCTAAACTGGGAAAGTTGCTATGATCTTTGTGATTAGGGCAGTCTTTTGCAGTGGAGTAGTGAACTTGGAATACTTTAATGTATTTTTAATGCTAATAAGCAAAACCATACACAGCACATTTACATTGACCCCAGCAGCCAATCCCAATTGTACTTTGCAATTTTACTGGTTGTAACAGAATTTTGTGTAATCTTGTATTTATTTTTAAAACTAACAACAACAAGCAAACAAAAAATCCATCTCCAAAACCAAGGAGAATTAGGTTTGCCTTTAGGTGCCATGAAGTTTATTGAAACTGAGGATGCTCGTATCTCCTTAGGGCCAGGATTTGGTGTTTCTAAATATATTGGAAGGAAAGAAAAGTATTCTTTTGTGCTTGATTGTAAGGGAGGCTTATAAAGAAATTATAAAAAAGAATGATATTTTAGGATTTTATTCTTAAAGGCCTTATCCTTAAGTTATGAGATAGACTTGATCTAATGAGAGATTGTAAAAAAAAAAAAAAATCTAATGAAAATGATCAAAGTCTCAGTTCTGTTGCAGAATTGCACTGTGATTTTAGTTGTGTTTCTTTAATAGCACAAGTTGGAAGTTCATGAAATGGAATTCTGAACTATGTTAATCAACAACATACTGATGAATACTTTCAGTCTCAAATTGTTGGTGCTTTGAAGATGGTACTGGAAATAGTCAGATGGCTGCATTTCAACGGTGGGAAACATTCCTGTGTGTAAATACTGTAAAGTGTTTTGGAGGGGGAATGGCGCTATGTAAATGTAAGACATTAAGTGCCTCTGAAATAATAATAATAAAAAATCTAAAGATAAACTATATCTGGGCTTTTCATGTTTCTTAATGATGTGATTAGGAATCCTGTAACAATACAGTGAATGAACATGCAAACAAAGGCTGAGTTGCTCAATGAGCTGTTTGTCTTGTGTTCAGCTTTGAAAATCTGCAGTGCCCTGGAAATTTGCCCTGGAATTAGCCCAGGTGATGCCATCTGGTTAGGCTTAACCAAGTACATGAGCTCAGTTCTTGAAGAAATGTACTTAGAGCAATATGATTATAGAGGCATTAATCTGCTTGCTCTAAGTCTGCACTGAGACTGGCTTAGTTGGCTGTAGTGTGGTGCTAATAACATACAAACCATTGACCTAAGAGCTGGACTCGATGATCCTTGTGGGTCCCTTCCAGCTCAGAATATCCTGTCATCCCGGCCTCTCTCTCGTTTGTCTCCTGGCCACTTCTTTGCCCTTTGTGGATTTTAAAAGGGCCGGAATAAGATGAACACAATATCATTATGTGATTCTTTTGAGTGGTTCATTAATCTTTGCACTTTGAGGATAATAAGTTAATCTTTTTTCACCTTTATTGTATTTGTAATTTTTAATTACACTTTGTTGTGGTAGATATACCAGCTATCAGGATACTTGAAACACAGCAGTGTAGAAATGCAGCCAAGGTATGCTGGAATTAACATAAGTGATCAGTGTTTTTTAATGCTAACCTAGTATGGATTTTTCCTTCTCTTAACTGAGATTAGTTGTGCAACGAGTGTATTGTAAAACATTCTTAAAGGGTAGAGTTAGACTTCCCTTTAAAAGAAAATGTCTCAACCAAGAATGCAGTCTTACAAATTGAAGTGTTGTTCAGTTAGAGATGAGTTAGAGGGGAGGAAAGAAAGGCACTACTGTGTTGTGGAGGAGATGTTTAAAACATAAATTTATTTTTAGATGCATTAAGTCAAAGTAGAAGTTAAAAATTCATCAATAAAATTTAGATTTAACTGTCATTGATCATTACCATGGATGTTTCTGTGGATATCTCATGGTACTGTCTGAAATCCCTGCAAAAAATAGTGGGGTGAAAAGGTTGCCTAGGTTTTTATAGAGAAAATAAACCACAACTTTTATCTGTCAAGAAAATCAACAGTGTGCAAGTTCAAATTTCTGCTTCAAAGCTGCTATTTCTATGTATAATCTATTTGCTTCTTTATTAGGTGTACATAGCCAGATGGCATGTGCCAGTCCCTTTCCTGAGCGTGGAGAGAGGCTTCTTGGTTTCACTCATCAGGGATGTGCAGCTGTGTCAGGAAGAGGTGGATTAGTTGGTTTTCCCTTCACATGTTGTGGTTCAAGGCTCTTGCCAGTCTGGACACAGGTTTTTATTATGATGCCTGAAACTTCACTGGGAAGTTTAGAGGGGCTGTGCACACTGCAGGTTCCTATGTTTCTTTATATGTTCTGATGAAACCCATCTTGCCACGTGTACTCAAAGAGAAGGTAAAACTGCTTTTTTCAACCCAAAGCATTATATCATTCATCTTGAAACAGAAATATAGCCAAGTTAGATTATTATGAAAGCAGCTTGTCTTTCATGTTAAAAACCTTAGAAAATACGTTATCTTCAAAGCCTTCTTTGAACTTCTGCATCAATTTCTTTCCTTGTATTCAAAAGCAGACTCATGTGACAAGCAACCTGGAACTTCACAGACAGAAGCTGTTCTAAGAGAGTAATTTGGTAAATACAGTAAATTCAGGGATTAAAGAGGAATAATATGCCTAAGCAAATTCCATGGGGATTGACTTAGGCAACTGAAGACATTTTGCCAGTAATGCTGCAATGAATGCTACAATGCAAGAATCATCATCCAGTTGGCATTTTAAAATGGGAAAGAAAGGAAACTTGGACAATCTACTTATGTGAAATATGTCTTTCACAAACCAGGCTTAATCACAATCTCTCTTACACTGCTTAGAAATATCTTAGTGCCCTTTGGCAAGTCTCACCCATAAATATTGAACACAATTGCTTTTACTAGTGAAAGGAGCACATTTGTTGTAGTGCCCAGCCCTGTTCCCTGCTCTGGCTGTGCACAAACCAACATGTTTTATTTCCCACCCGTTCCTCATTGTGAGAAATAAGTGGCATCTACACACGATGCTGAACCAAAATAGAACAGAACTGGAAAAATGAGGTCAATTCTGTCTAGACAAAAAAAGAAGTGCTGAGACTGGCTTACTTGGGTAGAAATAGGGAACTCCACCCACGTGACTAAGCAAATTTTCTCCATTAAAATGACTTGAAAGTCTGGCACAAATCAAAGCTAATTTTTAAGCTTGATTATCAAAAGTTTGAGGGATGCTGCTCTGAAAGATATGCTTCACCTGTGCAATTGAAGACGCATTCTATGTAACCAAATGTGCCCTTAATCTCCTTATCCTGATTGGTTTAGTGCAAGTAGGTCCTAAAAAGTAGTTGACTACTTTTAATCACTGTGAATCATTTTACTGCAGGAATGTGTTGGCACAAAAGCAACAGCTAAACACAGCAACTGATGGGACAGACATGGTAGCACACTGAAAGATGAAGTATCTATAGAGGGGTTGATGTGTTGGGGAAAAATAATGGTTAGAAAGCAAAGCATATGTGCCAGAGGCTTATTGAAACTTAGATGCAATATATATTGCAACAAGACTTCTCTGAAAAGCCAGGAACCATTTGCAAAAGCTTTTTGGAACATAGTAGGGAATTAAGGGCCAAGGTCAACTCTACTCCACCCACCAACGCTAGCTAGATTAAGAAAAAAACAACTTTCAATTTTTTCCAATTATGAAAATAGTTGTATTTACAATAGCTCTTTGCAGAGAGTTTTAGAACGGCTACTTGAGGTTAGATGTGCACATTCTCTTCATGCTTAGGGGTATTACCTCTGTAACTGCCCCTCAGGCCCTGGGGTGCCTCATGCTGGTGCATGGAAGGTGCTGGAGTAGGGATGTGTGTGACAGCAAGAGTTCCTGCATGCACCATGTATTTTGTTGTCTCTGTTCTGTAGGCACCTGCTTGAGAGACAGGTACAGAAGAGCAGCCTCTCAGCTGGGACCTGTTTTGACTTCTTGTGCCTACCAGTGGCTGTGAAGTGGAAAGTCATGTTTTTCAGAAGGTGTTTTTGGGGTTGCTCTTTCAAGACTGGCTCAGCAGAACTCAAAGCACGTGTGGCCCAAAATAGCTCTGGTTTCAAACACAGCTGCCTTCCAGCTATTCCTACCTATGTCTTTCTTTTCCTTGCCACTGGATAGCATGTTATCACAGTTCCAAATATAGTTTGTACTTCAACATAACTCATAGGGCTTTACAACTCAATTTATGTGCAGCAACAGTAAAACATTTTCCAGTACTTGTAGAAGACTTCAGTTCTTTCTGTGGGATCCATTTCTCAGTTAAAAGGGCAGTAACAGGACTCTGTTTTCTGTTTGAAGGATAACTGAGGAAAGAAAGTCCAGTAAAAGGCTTAACAGTCAGCATGAAAATCTAATTCTGAGCTATTCCTGAGTTTCTGAGACTGAAGAAGTTTGTCAGGCGAAGGGAGTATGGTTTTGTGCAGGCTTCAACACCAGCATGCAAACAATAAGTAAGTACTGATGTTATGTGGGGCCTTGTTTCCAGCGGTGTTTGAATATTGGACAACACAGGGCATGTTGCAGCCCAAGATTCTTGGAGAAGCTGCCAGAGGGAAGCACTGAATAGGACGTGGGAGGTGTTCAGGAGAAGGGAGCTGTTCCTACCCTTAATATCAGATCTTTTTGCACTGTTGAGACTCACTGTTCCTATTCATTATTAGAAAAAAGAGAATCTAATCATTAATTTCTTGTGCCCTTTTCCTCCAGATTTTGGTGAAATCTGGATTCATGCTGGATCTCGGTGTGAGTCATTTGGAAACATTTGGATTGTTAAGGTGTTGATTATGCCCTTTTTTACCACTTGGTGTCACCTTTTCTAGGCACACGAAGCACAGACAGCAGACGCAGATTGCGGAACGGTGGAAGTTGTGCATGCAGGGCTGCTGCTCTGATCGCTGCGAGCGGAGGGAGGGACAGCTCTGGTGTCTGGGTCCCAGCGGAGTGACTCCTGCAGCACTGACACACCGGTGTGCTGCTACCCTGGGTGCTTTCTGGAAGCAAGTGATCGTGTTAAGAATCAAGTGGAAAGTTGGGAAATCAGACTGAGTATTATCTCTGTGGAGATGGATGGTGAAGTATGAAGGCAACAGAGGGAAAGCTTTTTTGTGTTAATCAATAATGCAGTCTTTGAAATAAAAAAAAAATTCAGCTAACAAACCCACATTTTTCCCTGGAATAATGAGTGCTTCCTATTGGAGTAGGTTTTAAAATCTCATTTGTCTTAGCTCTTCTAGTATAATAGCTTTTAATTGAGTTGTGTAATTACTGAATAGCCAATTTAAAAATTGCCGTGTGATCTCATTGGGAAAATATTTCACTGTTGAAAGGAAGGTGAGTTTTAATTAAACCTCTTTTAATGAATTTTTTTAAAAAATTTAATAATGTCAGTACTTTGCAACTTAAATATTTCTTGAAGTAATAAGGTGGAAAACTTGAAAATAGAGGCAGAAGAAAATGCACTGGGAGTATAAATGAAATCTGGAACTGTAAAGATTCTTCAAGTTCATGTTAATAACTTCATTGCTATTTTAAACAAGGCACTAAAAAATTACACTTAAATGTAATTAGGTGCAGTAAGGTACTTGGAACAGTGGTAGTGAATGTTCTGGAAGTTACTGTCTCAATAATAGTGACCAAGGGGAGCTGTAGAAAATAAAAAATAATGCTTCCATGCTATTAATGTGTTTTTGATTGTGATTAAAAGGACGAGGTTCTATATTTTTATTAAAATGAGATCCTGCCTAGCTGTCTGAAGAAATAAGGCAGTGGGGTCATCTCTCGTGAAGAATAAGTAATGGGAATGAGTAGACAGTGGAGGAGAGGAAGGGAAACATCAACAAAAGAGCCAGGGGAAGTCAGGAGGAAAAGCATTTCAAGCTTCTTACAGGAGCCAGTCACTGAAATATGTCACTAATAGGGTGCAGATTTTGACAAGATGAGAAACAGGCACAACATCTGAAATTGGACATCTGAGACAGGGCCTGGCTGTGAAACCCTGGAGGCAGTCAAGGTGGCTGCATGTTCATAACCACATACTGGCAGGTTTTACTGGAAGAAACAACCCATGAGGGAAATCCTGCTATGAGCTTGGCTAATTCAGCTACAGTTAGAGGCTGAGGAGTTACAGGGAAAGATGTTCTTTCTGGGTCCTTTGGGGGGATGCTGCAAGAGGCTCCATGGGTTGAATGAGAGCTGTGCCAGAAGAAGCAGGAGGATCTTACTGGTGGGAAGGTTTCTCATTATAGGTTGTAAGGAAGAGATCTGCAGCACATCTTTATGCCCTGAGCTTTGCTAAAAGATCTGCTGTAGAGCACTGGAGGGCACACACCATCAAATAAGGGCAGGGCAGCTCTCTGTGGCAGCTTGTCTTTATAAGGGACTGGCTGGGTGTAGTCTGTGAGGGAGCATATGCCATAGTGACTAACACCACACCTAAGGGTTGTGGAAAGATTTTCAGCTGACCAGTTCCTGCTTCTGTCCTGTCCAGCAGGTTGTTCTTTTCCTGTCATTCTCAAACATGAACAGCAAGACAAACATCAACTATAGAAAGCATGGTTAGTTGTATGTGGATAAATTCTCTGTAATTAGAAGATTATTCAGTTGAATCTCGGGTCTGTTAATGTATATTACAAGGCCCTGAAATTGTGGCAATGACTAGTAACCTGCAAAATAATCAGCTTTACAAAACTGAACCGAGAGGGTAATCTATCACAGCTGTTTATTTTCACTTCAGGCAGAAACTCTGTCCTGAGTTGCCACATAACTGGTGATCCAAGTTAAGCTCATAATCACGTTCTTATCATTACATGCCTCTCAGCAGCAGCCTTCTCACATTGGAAAGCTGAGTCTGCTAGAAATAGCTAAGCTGTTTGCTGCCATATCCATCATACACTTATGAAGTCCTCTACAGTTGTTCATTTTAAGTAATGACAGTGATTTTATTGTCTGTATTGCTGTTAGGGCTGACAGAAAAGTAGCAGAACAGCATCAGCCTTTATTCCCTTACATGAAGAAACATGTGGTTTTAAAGCAGGCTTTTTACAGTGTGCGGTGTTACACATTCCTTTGTACAAGGAGAGAACACAAGCACTGTGTGAGAGAACTATGCAAATGTATTTATCCACTTGAAATACTTGGACCTGTTTTTCAGATGACAGGGAGCAAAGTGAAACAGGGAAATAGGGAGCATCAGTAGGACCATGCTTGCTGACAGAAGAAGAGCCAGGAAATTTAGGTGCATAGGAAAAGCCTTCCCTTTCTCATATCCATTCCCTATGTGTCTGGCTCCATCCTAAATCTACAGTGCTGAAGTAGCCACACATGTGGGCCTAGTCTTTCTTTCTAGCAACAACATCTTTATTGGTATAACAACTTCTGCCCAACCCAATACTCTGAGAAAGTCTCTGCATAAAACATTTTGCATGGGTTCAGCCTGAGGGATAGAAATAACAGAAGTTTGCAATTAGAAAGCCCCTTTCTCAACTGTCTCCACAAACAGAAAAAAACTCTATTGGAAATAGGATCTGTGAGCCCCGTGACTCTGGTTACTCAGCATTGTTGGATGATAACATACTGCAGCTAGGAAACAGAAGTGCTTCAGGCTTCCAGAACTCGTGTAGTCAAGGGTCTCTCTTTTGCCATTTAAGGCACTTGTTTGCGTTTCTGTGGGTATCTCTTCTCCCCACCCTCCCTGCCCCCATATTCAGAACAAACAAAGAATTTCTTTGTGTAATGAAGTATGGTTTATAGCATCATTCTGTGTAGTTTATGACAAGCAACTGCATGGTCTAATTTAATAAATGCGATGCTGTAATTACAGGCTTTCCTTTTCCTATTAGCTCTTCCCTTTAGTGAATCTGGCACTGACTGAAGCTGAGGAAGCAGAGCGCCTCGAGGAAGGGAAGTAATGACGACAACTTTGGAATGTTTTCAAATTGACTCCCACGAGCTCTCATGTTTTTGATTGCTGTTGTAAGATTCCTTCTCCATACAAGGCTTATGCATCAGCAGAAAATGCATTAAGCATTTATTGCTCAACATGAAGTAAACAGGGTTTTGGGGGGGAAATTCTGGTATTTTTCTTCCCTCTATAAAAAGAGGAATTAAAGACCCAAGAAAACCCTCCAACAACCACACTCACACATTCCCAGGAGTCTTGGACCATACACAGATAGTGGCTATAGCACAGCAGGGATGAAAAATATAAAATACAATTCTGCAGTAATTTTTAGATTGGGATATTATTTTTGTAAGATATTCCTTCTCATGAATACAATGGGTATCTTCTTTTAAGGCATGTATAAAGTATTGAGATCCACAGACAATTAGTTCAAATTACAAGAGGATTTTCTTTCTATTCTCTTGAGTTTTTGTGTTTTGTGTTTGCTGACCATCATCATTAGGAGTTCTCATCTCTGGGGCAGGCCCCATAATGCCTTGAATGAATATCAGTTCTACAGGTATAGGCAGCACTGTGGGAATGGAAGAAGCTGTGAATGCAAACCCTGACTAATTGCTTATGTAAGTGAACAGCAGAAATGTGTCTCAGGACTCTTCAAAACCTCCAGTTGGGGAACTGTGACTTTTCCTTGCAGGTGCCCTGGTAGTCTTATACACTTGTTATTGTGGCAGCTTGCCTACGCTGCTGTCCCAAAAAAAGTTTCCTAGATGTATATTTAATTTAGTTCTGGAATGAATACTATACATTGTTTTGAAAAGGAAAAGAAAGACATATGTTTCCAGTCACCTTTATTTCATAGAAAAGTATAAATTACCATCATAAATACAGATAACACCAGTATAAAAATTAGATTCTCATTTAGAAAATAAATACTAAAATTCAAAGCAACAGGTATCTCCATATTCCATCACCAAGATTATTTGAATCTACACCACAGAAACCATTCATAAGTGTTTAAATACTGCTTCCTATTAAGTGCTAGCTGAAGTGAGTTACTACTGACTCAAAGCCTGCAAAGTATTTGTTCTAACACTTACTTGGAACTATCAGACTCCCCTGTCTATATAACTCTAGGTGTAGTGTAATTGGATATACTCTGCAGATAAATAGCAAGTATCTGCTTCAATAGTGTTTCTTACAAGTTGCCAGTGCAGTAGTTTCAATTTGTTTACCTTTGTCTACATCCAAAGATAAACAGACCAAGTTAATTTTATCCAATAAGTGCAGAAATAATAGTAGCAGTTTTGTCACATCTGAACTAACAGATCATTTCACCAGTTAATATTGTTAAAAGGCAGATAAATACAGGGTTTGTTTCATAGAAACAGAAAAAAGTTCCTTTTAGTTAGGTAAAGGACACCTATTTTTTAAAAGTAGTGTTTTTTTCCCTTCACAAGTGCCATAAATCTTCTGGCTCAATAAGGCCATACTAATCAAATTAGAAGTACCTCTAGTTCAGAATCCTGTTTGACAGGACAATAGAAGGGGCTTGGGAACAGTCTAGGAGCGATCTCTTTGCAGAGACCTTGACAATTTAGAGACAGGAAACCCTAGGAAGTTCTAAAAAGGAAAGTGCAGGATTTGGCACCTGGGATGGGGCAGCCCTGGCTGCACAGACGGATTGGGTAACGAGGGGCTGGAGAGCAGTGCCATAGAAAGGCACTGGGGATCCTCATCCAGGGAAAGTTGGACATGAGCCAGCAGTGCCCTGGCAGCCAGGAAGGACATCCCTGTCCTGGGGGGATCAGGCACAGCACGGCCAGGCAGGCAGAGGAGGGGATATAAAACTGACATTGAGCTGTCAGAGAGGGTCCAAAGGAGGGTAACAAGGATGGGGAAGGGTCTGGAAGGGAAGCCATGAGGAGGGGCTGAGGTCATTTGGTCTGTTCAGCCTGGAGGAGACTGAGGGAAGACACTATGGTCTTCAAAACCTCACCAAAGGAAGCAGAGGGGCAGGTGCCAATCTCTTCACTCTCGTGACCAGACAGGACTCTAAAAAAAGCATGGAGTTGAGTCAGGGAAGGTTTGGGTAGGGTATCAGGGAAAAGGTTTTCACCCAGAGGGTGCTTGGGCACTGGAACAGCTCCCCAGGAAAGTGGTCACAGCACCAGCCTGGCAGAGTGCAAGAAGCTGTTAGACACCACTCTCAGGCACCAGGTGTGTCTGAGGATGGTGCTGTGCTGGGCCAGGACTTGGACTTGATGATCCTGATGGGTCCCTTCCAACTCAGAATATTCTACATTCATTCTATGAATGTAACAGATCACCAGAATGCTCTTCCAGCCTCTGGCCACTAATGACACAGAGCTTCCTGATATCTGGATTTTTCATCTGTACTGTCTAGTGGATTTTTTAATCCACAAACTTTGGGCTTCAGAATTCCTGCATCACAGAGCCTAAAAGGCTCCTCCCATCTACCCAATTTAGGTTTTTTTGTTGTTGGGATCTTTCTGCTTTGGTACTGCTGCTAGTGTCTGCAATACTTCTTCCTTATACACCATTAAGCAGCTCCTTTTCTCTCACAGCTCTTGCTTTCTTTGCTTTCTTGCGTTTACACAGAACCACTGGAAGGACAATGGCAAGAGTGATGACTGCAACTGCTATCACTGCTAGGATGATAAAGACTTCTGTTCCATATTCTGTAGAGAAAAAAAAATCCAAGATTCAGTTATGAGAACCCACAATGCCACAGTGCTACAAACTCTTAGCACTCATTCCACTGAATGAAAAAATGTTTTCTATATTTTACAGTCTCACAGAAGAGGAGTCCAACACTTCACTTTTAACATAAATTTGTTGAACTGAAGTAAAACTTTATTTCACCTGGTTCACTCTAAGTTTTAATCTAGTTTAGTTAGTGCACTAAAGTAGCATGCTAACACCATAATAATAAGTCAAACCATTCCCCATGCTTGTACATTATTTCTGTCCAAGTGAAAATCTATTCTAAGTTGTAAGCTAGAAAACATCAAGAGAAGATTTTTCTATTTAAATTGTAATGAAATTGCAATTTATCACTTTTGTGGTAAATTTCCTGGACAAGAAAGCTAATTTGAGTTCATGTGCCATTTTAGAAGAGCTTTTCTAGAGTGCAAATATTCTTATCTGGGGAGAAAAAAGATACAGTACAGCAATGTGGTATTATTTAAGTAATATTGATTGATTTTTTATTGAAGGAAGTGTTATCCAAATGCTTAGTCTGAAATGGCTGGCTGATTGACCTACACTTACTAACTTATTTACCAGTAAAGAAATCTATCTGCCAGCCTCTGACCTTGGAACAGGAAAGAAAGTCTTATTCTCATCATCCGCTTTTGGCATAAACTAAAGGTCAGTTCATTCTACAAGTAAATGGATATGCAGGTTTCCAGCACTTCTCTGTTTTAGAGCTAATCCTTCAAGCACTTACTATGACATTTGCTATTGGAAGGGCCTGAGGAAAACAATTAAAAAGAAAAACGAAGCTGAAGGCTAGTGATGAAATCTGGAACCTCAGACACCAGTCATCAACTCAGACAATTTAACCAAAACAGTTGGGCAAAACCCTAAAACCAGCTCCAACTAACTAAAGATGGTGGACTCTTATTTGAAGTGAGCTCTTCCCATGAGTTTCCACATTCCAGCTGTAAATAGCTTATTTAATAGCAGCCATCGTAATTTAAAGAAGTGGGTTTTTTGTTAAAATATTAAAGACTGAGTGACAAACGTCACCCAATACTCACCATCTAAGATATTCCTTCCTGCACTGGTACAGAGCACCCTGCTTTCTTGGCCATTACGGTTTTCTCTGCGGGAGGGAATGATTCCCTGGACACAGAAGCAATAGTTCTTTCCACTGTCAACGCTTACTTCAAAATTATGGCTTTTTGTGGTTACATCTTTCTGCAAAGGAAAAAATATTTCAAGTGTCAGCTCTTAAGGTAGCACAGAAATTGTGTATCTATACAGAATATAACAATTATTACAGGACAAAAACTAGAGTTATACCTTACCTTCCCAGAACTTTGATCTTTCCAGTAATAGAGTTTGTATTCTAGGTCATGCTGGAAAATATCTTGAATACTTTGAAAGCTTCCATTAGGAAATACATATGGTGTAAGTGGATCTTCAAACGCGACATTCAGTTTGGAACCTTCTTGTGAATAATTCTTTATCTCTGGTTTTCCAATAACAGCTATACAAAGATTTTTAGAGTTAAAACCTGACAATCTTTTATATAAGACATGCTTTTTTTCCTTCCTCCCTCTAGTACCTTCCCTCTTCAAATCTATTATAAGTTTACAAAGCCAGCAAAGGCTTAAATTGTAAACAATCTTCACCTAATAATATTAACTAAATGGTCTACTGAGTGCAGTGAGAAACAAAACAACTAAAATCTTACACCCTCCCCTACAACAGGCAAAGCTTTATGCTTGAATATCATCTTCCCCAGTATCAGCAGGGCTACTGTAAGAACCTACAGAAAAAAAACTTTTAAGCTCAATCTAACCTTGTTTAAACCAACAGAAGTAATCTTGAAAATAAATTTATAGTAATATTTATATAATTGGCAGTGGTACTTACTCTGGCTATAAGGTGTAAATTTTTCAGAGACTGCAAAAGGTGGCTCTTCAAAATTATCCATCTCTGCAGGCATTACAGACAGTATGTGTGCTGTGTAGGTCTCCTTTACATTCCTGAGCGCATCAGTAACATCACACTCTGTTTCTGAAGTCAGTATGCATTTTCTCTTTACATCAGATGTCCGTCTGAAAAGAGCAAGAAAGAAGTGTCAACACTTCCAAACAAGACATATATACAGTATATATTTAGATACTTTGAAAAACATTTTTCCCCCTCAAACTGTATAGATTTCCCTCATCTGGTAGAACAGTCTTGCAGGTATTAGGCTAAAAGGAGAAGAGAAAATCTCAAAAGCCACTACAGCTGTGTTTCACAATTCAAAGCAGAATCAAGTAGATAAAGTATGATTGATATTAATTACAGAAATATGCTGTAGGACACATATATGAATTAAAAAGCCAATCCTTTACACTAATTGAATAGAAAACGTAACTAGTTCTGATTTTGCATTTTTCTGCAGTTGTAGAATATATTTCAAAAAATTTAAGATGCATAAATCATTTTGAAGGTGTTATCCTCGATGCATTTGGAAACTGTGAAAAAAGTTAAATTCTCATTTTACTTCTTTTCAAGAAGGAACAAAAAAACAGATTAGATATTACTCTTTTGATTCTTTTCCCTCTTTTTGCTGGTGAATTAAGGAGAACAAAATAGTGTGATCTTAGCGGAAGAGCGAGTGATGACTGGTGTTAACAAATAGGGTGGTTTTCCTCAAGGTAGATCAAGTATCATGTTTTAGAGTCACCTGAACTCCCTTTCCACTCCATCAGATTCTTTTGTCACAGTTCAGTTAGGGACAGTGCCACAAGAGATGCACTGAAAAGGGACAGAGGTTTGATCTTTGCGATGAAACAAATGCCTTTTGTAAATACACATACACAAGAAAGCAAACATTTAATCCCACTTCCTCCAAAACAGCAGCTTCAGTCATAAAAGGTGCCTCTGCTGCAGAACTGCACCTGATTCTATACTGAATCTTGGGCAAACAGATTTCAACTTTTTGCAAGCAAAATCTCTGGAAAGAAACTCCAGATTCAAAAGTTTAATAAAATTTTTTCTGCTAAGTGTGTGCTTTTAAGTCCATTAATCTAATCATTCTCTTAAAGAATGAAAAAGCACATTAAGCCATTACATTGGTATTTCACCTGTTAGTCATGAGAAAATGCTCATTTTTATGCCACTTTTAGAGACAATAGAGACTACATTACCACTTTTTCATTAATATTGTAGGGATTTTGATGATGTGTTTTTCCTTTAGGGCATGTTTAATAACGCTCTGTGTATTAAAATGGGAGCTAAAACCAGCACAGATTTATTACTGAACGTCATGGAAGATTTTGTGCAGTTCTGAAGGAGGCATTAGG
Organism: Sialia sialis; assembly: GCA_009812075.1. Taxonomy (NCBI): domain Eukaryota; kingdom Metazoa; phylum Chordata; class Aves; order Passeriformes; family Turdidae; genus Sialia; species Sialia sialis. The sequence continues at coordinate 13,521,878 of VRYO01001717.1, read as the reverse complement.
CCCTTCACTTAAGCTGGCTACGTTTTATGTCCATGATATTTTACAGCTTACATAAAATGTGATATTAGAGGAAATCTTGGCAGAGACAGATGAACAAAGTTAATTTTTAGTATTACCCAGCAAGACAAAATTATTAATTACTGTGATTCACCAATTAGAATAAAATGCAGACTCATTTATTAGACACCTCCCAAGACTGAAGACACAAGTCCAGACACCTTGAAAGACATAAAAAGGTGAAGTTGTCTAATACATGGTATGTCAGATTGAGTATCAACTCTTTCAAAGTATCCTGGCTGGGTCTTTCAAGCAACACTGAACACCAGAACTAAAATACTAACGTAAAACTCATCTCTCCATTTTGGAAGTGGGCAAAAACAGAAGTCTAAACCTGGGTAATACCAGAAGTATTAACACTTGGGATGGCAATTTTCCTAAATCCTAACATTTAGGCACTTTTCCTGTTGCATTAGCTTTCTGAAATATTCAAACATGCTCTCTTTTCATTTTCTTCAACAGCCATTAATGAACATATCATGGTGTTATCTACTTACCCATGTATTTCTACAGTATAGAAGTAGCCTGATGGTTTTGGTTGCCACTGTAGTATAGTTTTAAAATTGATTGAAGACCAAGTTATATTGACTGCTGTTGGTAGTTCTTCATAGCCTTTAAATACAGAAAAGAGTGCCATCAGTCATATTATATATAATTCCTGTTTCCCTGCAGTCATTGTTCAGTTAAATGAAGCAGTTGCCATTAATTGCAACTTGGAAATGTTTTCTTGGGGAAAAAGGCTCAGTCCTACCCTTATGAAAGGACTGCTCATCTTAATAAAATAATGTGTCCTGGCAGAAGTGAAAAATGAGAAGAAAATGATTTTCTGTCTTGTAACTCCAAAATTGAAGAGTTAATTTGGAGTTCTGTTTAATGCTTCCTTTTTGATCCAAAACCTCTGCAGAAGATACAAAAGCTTGAACATGCACGAGAATGTTCAAGCGCTGAAAAAATGAAGCATAGCTCAAAATCATCCCTAGTTGTATGTGCTGCAGAAAGTGTTAGCTCCTGGATTCCCGTTTACATATTTTGGAAATACAAAGTCCTTTTAAAATTCAGTGCTCACCCTACACACCTACAATATCTGAGAAGGATGAACTCGTGTCCCCCTCAAGCAGATGGGAGGCCAGCCACAACTGCTTCGGGGAAATGCCCGGGACGAAGCCGGATGGGAAAACCCCTCGCAATCCTATAACCTCAGGAAACCCCTCACATTTACCTTCTCTGCTTCTCCCACACGCTCGGAGCGGGGAACAAGGGGAGGAAGTCTTGCGACTTCACTGCAGCTGCCGACCCCCGAGGCCGCCCCGCTCCCCAGCACGGCCGCGGCCAGCGAGGACCCGAACCAGCCCGGCCGGAGCAGGGTGGGCGAATGTCGCTGTCCCCTTCCCGCCAGGGATCCCTCAGGGACACCCCGTCCTGGGGCTCCGAGGAACCGAACCCTGGCTCCGATCCTCCCATCCCTCCTATCCCGCCAGCGGGCCGTCACTCACCGGCGGCGGCCAAGCGCCACAGCAGCGCGCTGAACAGCAGCACCGGTCCCGGCAGCATCCTGTGTGCGGTGAGGGAGCTGGGGAGGGCGGCTGGAAGCGGAGTATATGTAGCAGGACAGCAGAGGCGGGACAGGCCTCACCCCGGAGACGCCCAGCGGGGTGGGGGCGAGGAGACGGAGCACGGCGGAAGCGCTCGGGCAGCGCCGGGTTGAGCAAGCACAGCGGGGGATCCTCGAGGAAAGGGAGGGAGGGAGGGGCGCTGAGGGACGGACGTGTCCCCGGGCTCCAGCCCCGCCGCCGCTCCCACAGCGCAGGCCGGGCTGGACGTGAGGAGACACCTGGACAAGCCTGCGGTGCCTCTGCCGGTTTGGTCATCAGGCACTTGTACTAGCACTCCCCTCTCTTCTGGGAACACTGGTGAAACTGGACACCTCTGGATATACAGCTTCATCCGCTGCAAACCTTTAGCTGCTGTCGAGGGACACCCCAGCTCGGAATTGGCTGCTCTGTGGAGAAGCTGGTCATGCAGAAGAGATGTTGGGTTAAGTAACTCTGATCCCGTACATTCTGAAGGGCTGAATATGTCAGTGCACAGGACACTGGACACAACTGTTCAGCCAGATCGCGTCCTCTGTCCCCTCACACCGTGCGCAGTGCACCCTGCCAAGGCTCACCCGTCACACCAGACACAAAGTAAGTTTCAGGTGTTCAGAGCTTAGTACCTCACCTCCTATAAACCAGGGGCTGTTAACCTTTTTCCTACAAGGTCACATTGCAAAGGTATGCCGTTTTCAGAGGAACGGGAAGTCTATTTGTGCAGAGGTTTTCCGAGTCGCAGCCGTGGCGGTCGCGGTCCCCTCAGGCCTGTCCCAGGCGGGGCTGTGGCTCTGTCCGTGTGATGCTCAAGCTCTGGAGGGAGCTGTGCTCGCAGGAGCGCACGACTCTGCCGCAGCAAGGTGGCAAACAGACCATGCAGTAGAATCAGTGTCAAGAATTCAGGAGGACATATGCGTTTACAGTCTTAGACTACTCTTTTTATTTTGATGCTGACTTGGTAGAATGTACGTGGAACATGAAGGTAAGAGAAGAAGACTAATGGAGAAGTTGCATATTTAATTATCTTAATTTTCATGGTTGACACACACTTGTCTGCAAGCGATCAGTTCTCTCTCATAATGCAAAATAAATGCATATGGAACAAACTACAATATACATTCAACCAGAGTCTGCATCAGAATTCATATAATTCTAAGGCGCAACTAAACCCTTGATTTTGAAGTTATTGGCATAACTTCATTAAAATCCAGGCATACACCTTCTCATTTTCCTGCTTTGTTTTTGATCAAATTTAATCACTGTCTATATGTAATTGTATGCCAACATTACATCAGCCAAAAATATTGCCTGCTTTTAACTTGGTGTAGAATACAGATCTCGTACAGATATCAAGATGTGATCTTATAAGATCGTAGTTTATTTTCAAAGGACTTTAAAAAGAGAAACAGTACTCACATGTTTAAAGAAAGAGATGCTTGTAAAAAACTTTAAAATCACCTTTAAGGTTTAATTCCACTTAATTTCATGTAGTTAAATTACAAAAGATGGATAGTGAGTCAGTCCAGTTTTTATTCAGGTAATTTCGGGACCCCCTTCTCCTGCCCATTCCTTCTTATTCATATGTCTTCTGTCAAGATCTCCCACACTTGAGATAGGTGAGGAACCATCCAGACCTTGTCCAGTCTAACCAGTGTGACCACTGCTACCTTATTCCAGTTTCCAGCAAGGTATTTCAGTGTTCACTAACCCTAGGCTGTTAGATATTCTCCCTGCAGCAGCATGAGAGAAGGAGGACACCAGTTTGCCAGAGTTGATGAAGTTGGCATGGCAAGGGCGTGATGGAAGAGGCAGAAGCATTTAGGTGAGGAGCTGCTGCTGCCACTTCTGCTCTTCTTTCTTTTCTTTGGCCAAGAGCAGATTTGACCCCAGAATGAGGACTGCTCAGCACTGCCTGGCTCCAGGCACCAACCAGTGTAGGAAATGAAAGGAACCTCACACAGCCTGACATGGGCTGAAGCCTCCGAATTCTGCTCAGCAGACAGTGACTTAATGGTGACATTCTGGTCACATTTCCTGCCCACTTTATGCTATTTCAACAGCTCGTTTAACACAGAAAAATTGTGCCTTATTTCAAGCATATGTTGCTACATGCAGGCGAGCCTTCTGCTGACGTAGAGCTCTGGCAATTTGTCTAGAAACTTAGTATTTGGCTCCCAGAGTGGAATGCCAAACTATAGGCATCGTCTCTGTAGATGCCTCTAACCCATTTAGTCATCCTCTGCTCATTTTACAATCAGCTGAGAAAAAAATTCATTCCTAAGGTGAAGTACATATTTTCCTAGTGTAGGCATCTAAAGCAAATCAAATTAATCTATTTCAGTGTTGAAACAAATGGAGCATTTCTGTTGATGAAGATGAAGACTTTACTGTGACTTTTTAGAATATGTGGGAGACACTGAAGAGCACAAGCCTGGCTGCACAATTTGCTTTAGATGACCTCTTCCACTCTGTGACATCTTCCATGGTTGTTCTCCATTTGAAAGGTTTGCCAGAATGCAAGCAGATTCTACAGATTTTCTTTCCTTGATATGTATGCTAGGGAACTAATTGATTATGGGAAAAGTGAGGAGAAAAGAAAAACTAAATCTGTGAAACTCAATTTTTTTAAAGAGATGAATGTATTTTTAATTTTTTTTTACCATATGACCTACCAAGTCTCTAAACAACTGGTTTGCTTAGAGAGAGCTACAAAGAATTCTTTGCTTAGCAAAGCAATTGCCACATCATGTTTTCTGTACCGTCATATATAATTATTGAAGTGAATGCCTCAGGTGACATCAGTGACAGATTGGTTTCTTTACGCTGATGGTTTTGCAAGACTGTGAGTAAAATTTTGTAATAGTAATTAATGTTTTGAAATTCTGTAGTGCTATAAAACGTTAATCACTCTGTGCTAACATCAAAGTCAGCAATATCATCATATCCAATAGTGTGAAATTTACTCATGTGAGCAGGATTTGAAATCATGGAGAAATTTTCCCACAATTGCTCCTGATATTTATCTTAAGTTTAAATCTTTGTTTAATTTGTCTTAGTGATCCATATGATTAGGTTAATCATGTAATTGTACAATTAATTATATTTCATTAGAAACCCCAGAAGTTTAGGCAACAACCAGTTACTTGATACCTGCTTCCATAAATATCCTACCATTTCTCTTGTGGAGCTTCTTTATCAAATACTATGTTACAAATGCATACACAAACTCACAAATGCCTCTAAAAATAGTATTTGTACTTAAGAGGACTTGTATTGTGTTGTAAAATAAATTACTAAGTTCCCTTTTTGATGCACAGGAACTTAATTAGGATAGTCTTCCTTCAGTGAGCAAAGTCATTAAGCCAGTGTAATGGAGTGAACAATCAACTTTTAACCTAAAAAGTGTTTTCCCCCGAAATCTCCATACCACTGAAAGTCTCAGCATTGAGGATTCCTTGTGAATCCCTGATTTTCCTATTATCTAAACTGTGATTCTGTGATTCTAGATTACTTTGTGATTTTATAAAATCACATGTAGCTTAACAGAAAATAATAATGTTTCACTGGGATAGTACTAGTTCAAAATTTAAATCCAGTTCTGAAATTAATGGATCTTCCTTCCACTTGTTGAAAAAATGATTAAATTTTTATGATTAAATGATTAAATTATTAAACAAAATTTCTAGAAAAATTGAAATTAGTGAAGAGATTCCTTACAGGGGAATCACAAGTACAATATTAATTTCTTGTTGATAGTAGAAATCCTGAAGCGAATATTTGTATGTTTTTCTGATATTCTGCTTTCAAAATTTGTGTTGTTACCACATTGGTGTTACACACTTCTCACTTATCATATGGATACGTTAAAAAGAGACATTAGCACAGGAACAAATCTTGTGGGAGTTTTTGGGTCTGGATGGGCTCTGGGATCCTATTTGGAATTGATGCCTGGGAGGCAGGACAGGCATCCCAAAGAGGGAGGCTTTGAGCCCTTTCCTCTCTGAAAATTCGTGTCAACTTTGTTTTGGTGTTTCGTCCAAGTTCCTGTCTCTCACTCACAGAATGATATGTGATGCATTTATTATTCTTTTCAAAATCTTGTTTAGCAGTACTATTTAATGAAAAGAATTTGACCGACATATTTGTGTGTATTTTATTTCTGTGATCTTCAGCGATGCCTTGGGGTACATAAGATCCTGTAAATGAGAATCGAAACCACGCTTTGGTGGTGCATGGGAGACTCCCAAGGCGAGTAGCTGCAGCAATAGCACAGCTGTGCTGTGAGGAGTGCCAGGGTGCTGCTCTGGGGCTGTCAACAGCTGGGTTTGTTTACTAGCGATGCTCTCCTGCTAGAGGACAAGCAGTTACAAAAGTCGTAATAAATGTCACTGGAGCACAACAGGAACTATGGAGATAGAGGCACTAAATGGTGTCGGTTCCTTCTGTGCCCAGATAGTTTAGCCAAACCAAAGAGTTAAAAGATTGAATCTGCTGTTTGATACCGTGATGCAGACTGCCTTCCCTTTATTCCAGGTGTTCCATCCCAGCTGTGAAGTTTCCTCTTGGCGTGTTCAGTTTACCCTGTTTTATCTTAATGATATAAATTAATCTATGGATCTCCCTCGTAAGATTTATTTTTCCCGAGTGTTTTTAGACACAAGTGCAACTACCAGACCTTATTTATTTAGGTTTTCTTCTTATGCCTGAGTTTGTGAGGAAGAGACAAAACTTAAAAAACACCCAAAAAAGCAACATGAATATTAAATAAAAATAAATGAAGCTTATTTTAAAAGAGTTAAGTACATTAAGAGTAGCTCATTTTTTTCATATTTAATCCAGTCTCAGCTCATGACTCTTTTAATTTCAGGACTGAAATAAATCCGTTTTACTCGACAATTATTTTAACTGTTAGTAAAACTTGTTCCCCTTTCTCATAGATTGTTAAAAAATATGGACTTATTATTAGATGTGGCATATATAACTTCTTAGTGAAGGTACTGCTAGTCAAATTCAGTGCTCTTTAAAAATATTTGGTATGAGCATGCCTTGAAGGTTAGGCAAGTACATGGGTAAAGTAAACAAAGTTGCAGTTTGAACAAATGTGGTCCCTAGGTTGTCATTAAACCTTGTCATAGGAACTGTGAGAGAGGAAAAGGTATAAACAGCACCATGTTTGACTTTGCTATTGTAATGTTTAATCTTTGTGTAAAGTTACTTTCTCTTTTGGAGGAATTTGATACAACAAAAACCTTTCTCTACGAACCAACAAAATTAAATTTAATTTCTTTAATAATCTGCATCTCCGTTTTTTGACATTACATTACTTTGTTGATGCTGCCTTTTTTGCTGAGGTGGGAGTCAGTACATTAAAGATAATTGAAAAATGGATCAGATTAGCTATTGGAGAATAATTCTGGATTTGATAATCAGACATAATCTGCCTGCTATGCCAATAGAACTTTATCCAAAGGCTACAAGAATTATCTGTTTAACTTGACATAATTGCTCACAGCTTACTGAATAATTAAAAATCACTGTAAAGTTAGATTTTAAAAAAGTGATACAACACCGAAAACAAGACATACATAATATCTACTGAAATTAGTGTACTTGTGCCCCCAGTGTCAGACTTGAAATTTTATTTTCAAGGAACAAAGTTAATATTAATATATATATAAGGCTAATGCAGCACCATTTCAGCAGAGTTCATCATCATGACAAGAAAGAGTGGATTTTACTTCACTGTAAAAGGTGAAATATTTTACTGTGAGATAGAGGGATTTGATTCTTACTGTCCTTTGATGCCAGTTATTGTTGATAAAATACTGGCAGAGATCTTATCACTTACTAGATATTTTCTGCTGCTTTGGGCTACTTGTCAACTCAAATTGTAGAAGTCAGTGTAAACAACTTAAAATTTTAGCCCTGACAAAAAAATACATGCAAAGGGAGGGATATTACTGCTGCTAATCAGTATAAAGGGAAAGAAACATCTTAGATCTGACTGAAGGACAAGTTCTGAAGGAGTTTTCTCAAGTATACCTACACTGCTTTTTACAGACATACTCATTCTCTGTCTTTGAATGCAAGAACAATTTTAACTCAGCCAGTTTAAGGGCAAGATGACTACAGCACAAAAACTGGTGCTCACTGAGGCATTACATTCCTGTGTGTGGAGCCAGCCTGCTTTAGCAGCCAGCACCCGAACACATTCTTTCACCATATCAGGGGCACAGAGTACACTTCTAGTGACTGCGAGAATTGAATTAGGAGTTGGTAAAGATGGGCTGAGGAGAAACAGTAACCAGCATTTAGCAAGCTGTGTGGCTTGTAGCAAAGGGCTGAATATTCGACCCTGAAAGTCTCATTGTATTTTGTATTTTGATGTGTTAGGAGTCAAGTTAGGGTCTCTTGTAAAGCTTGAATGCTGGCATTCCAAAGTAATCCAACAGTTTCACTGCCTTTGAACGTGTCGGTGTAGGATTAGCGGCGCTTAGAGCTTTGTTAGTGTAATTGAAAATAATGTAAAGTACATGGAGGAAATATGTTCTTACATTGTGTGTTTTCCTCAGAATAGAGAAAAACTACAAATTAATAACACTAATCAGTTATGTCCACTTTCATCTTACTTTATTAACAGCTAAATAGTCTTGGATTTTCAGTTTGTAAAACTGTTTTTATTTTAGTCCAGTTATCTTGTTCTTTCCCCATGATATTTAACTTCAAAATAACATCAGACTAGTTTTTGTTTCCTGATATCTGTCTCCATTATCTAAACCACAGTGACTCCTGCTGATACTCACAGGAACATCTTGGACTATATCTCTTCCCCCCACATCCTATTTGGTTCCTTCAGTGAAACAAGCAGTGAGGTTGGTATCTGTCTGGTTCAGAAGTTGTTAGAATAGAAGGAAAAGTATCTTTCAAATGATGAGTAAATACTCCTTGGCAATCTAAGACGTCTAGAAAGTCAAAGCCATCCTCCTGTAAGGTTCCAGTTACAAACTTAGGCTCCTTGGTGCTTTGGTGAAGCAGTAGTAAGAAGTGTGTGTCTGATGGTGGCAGGTACCCAGCTTAGTGCAAACTCTGAAGTACTATTGTTTTTCCAAATGCTGCATGCTTTAAGTGGTTTTATAAACTTAAAGCTAACTTGCATTTAGACAAAAATCAGAATTATATACCTTTGAAATAGGATAATGTAGCATAAGACATAAAAAAATGAAAATTCTTATTGAAGTTGTGTACTCATTCTTTCCTACAAAACACAGTCCTTTCCTCTAGGTTCACGCTTTTCCGCACAATCTTTCATGGGCTGCAGTAAACTTGAAGAGTTTTTTAGGTCCCTAGGAAAAAAAAATAATAATAAATCAGTTGGAGAATTGGCTTTACATTAATTTCCTGATCTTCTCAGCATTCTTCTATTCTCTGCTTTTAGTGCAGGCTCCTCCTTGCTATGCTTCTCATTCATTCTTTTTCTTCTTTTCTTTTTGGCAGAACAAGGTGTACAAGACACCAATGGAACTGCTAGGACTGCTAGACTTCCCTTTTCTAACTTCTCAGGAAACCAATAATGCTAATGTCTAAAAAGTATGCAAAGCCAGGATAGTCTTCCCCTGTTAATCAGTGCAATTGTTTACACTTTGTCTTTTGGCAGAGGGACACAAAAAGGAAGAAGTAAATAGAGCAAGGTTGAGCCTGATAATAGTGCAGAAGCACATTTACATTCACTCAGGTGTATAGATACAGTGCAGTGCCTCATTCTGAATCACATACCCGCATGCCCAGAAGTTCATCTTGTTGGAGGTAGTTCCCATTTTCTAGTGCAAGTCCTAGATGGAGGGTAAAAAACTGACTGTACAACTTGAATAGCTTCTGCATAGAAGATGCCTTTGTGCCGATAAGGGTGAGGGTAACCACTCCCTGTGCTAGCAGCACATTAATTTTTGAAAGGTATAGAAAGATTTGGAAAGATTTAGCTAGATATAGGTAGTTTTGCCTTGTTTGTGAATAATCCATAGTATCTGTGCTGATCTTTTCCTTTATCAAATACAATATTGTGCAATATTGCACAACATTGCAAAACACTGAAGTCAGATAACAGTGTACTGATTAATTAGCAGTCCCAAGAATAGTAAAAAATCTTTTGACCTGCTAGAGCAGTCCTTGATAGTGTTTCTATTTTCCTGCCTTTTTTGTTTCATGATCAGCCCTGATAAATTTTCCTGAAGTGCTTTAGAAAAAAGAAGCCTATATTATCATCTAGATTACCCAATTCCAATATTAAATATTACTTAATTTTGTTAATAACTTCGTTGGAGCTTTAAAATCTTCAAAGTATTTCAATTAAGCTTGAGACCTGGCTAGGCAAACAAAATCTTGAACTGCATTTTTCAGATGTTTCACAGGATGCTTTCCTCCCTCTCTCCTCTCATTGAGAAGCATGCTTGACACAGGCACCTTTGACAAACAGCAGAGGCTTGAGCTGAGATTGTATCACCTTGGAATTTTAAAATCTCAGGAGGAATTTGAACTCAGGGTGTTACCTTGTAACATACTGCCAGGCAGAGGCATACAGACATTCAGTGGGGGAGGTGGCATTCCAATGCAAGAGGCCAGAATTGGCCGAATTTCAGCTTCCAAACTCTTTTACTGTAGTATTTACAGTAATTTCACACTCATAAGCCACACCTGGTTATAAGCTACACTTCCAGGTAGCCGAGAAGACCACAGAATTTGCCCACAAATAAGCCGAACTGGGTGATAAGCCGCACTTTTTTTTTTTTTTAAAGAAAGCGAGGATCCATGTGCAACAGAGTAACAAGCAGGATTGAAGGGGTTTGTTATCAGATGCTCAATTTGCAAACAGCTTTCACAGACCAGCGAAGCCATTAAATGCAGCCCCAGGCGCCCTCCCCATGCTGTGGACCCGGCACTCCCGCCCCCGACGCTGGCTGCCATGTCTCCCCGCGCCGCTCAAAAGTGGCAGCTAGGTGGGCTCGGCTTCGCGCGAAAGCCGGCAAAGTGGCAGCTCAGCTTCATGTGAAAGCCGGCAAAGCGGCTCGGGTGAGCTCGGCTTCGTGCAAAAGCCGGCAAAGTGGCTGCTTGGCGGGTTCAGCTTTTTGCAAAGCCGGCAGCAGCTCTGTGGCAGCTCCCTCCCTGGCCGGCTTGCACTTCCAGGTTGGCATTTCGCTGGAATTTGTCCATAAATAAGCTGCACCTGGTGATTAACCACACTTCCAGGATCGGCTCGATTCTTCAGTGGAATAGGTGCGGCTCATGTAAATTACTGTAAACTCTTACCACACAATTCTGCTTAAATCCAGACTTTGCTTTCTTGTCTTGAGTCCAAAGCTATGTTCCCAGAATCTGAAAGATTGTATCCAAATCTTCTGTTCTTCTGGATTCAATATTTCTATTTCTGTTTCTATTTATTTGTAGTTTCTCATCCAAACCCCAAACTAGTTCAAAGTTCAGAGTTTATTCCTTGTCACTTGTTTGAAAAGATCGAATGAATTAATTGGGAAGACATGTGTAGTGGTGTGGAAAATACTTAACTAACAGTTTTGATTCTTAGCAAGGTTTTTGAATTCAGCATGCACTGAGTATTTTATTTCATTGGTTGTGCTAATTCCTAAGCCTTTTTATGATAAAGATTATGCTACTTCCATTTTCTGGGAAAGAAAGGAGGGTGTACTAAGAACTGCAACTCAGACACTTTCAGAATATAAATGTGGCCTGCTTTTCTCATGAATTGTCTAATGCATTGCTTGGTGATTCACTTGTACCAGGATTCTGAGAAACATAAAATACTAGACTCACAAAGGCTTTTATGTGCTACTTGAAAGGAAGAATGGGGTCAGACACTTTTTTGGACTAAGACTTGATGACACAGGAGAAATTTAAAGTCTAAAGAAACTAACATAAGTATGCAGGGAAACATATTTTCTTGCTGCCGGGAAAGAACCAGGCAAGTTTTGTTCTGCCTCTTTGTATATTTTGCCAGCAATTGGTAGGGTATGCTCCCATTTGAGAAAGGCAGGCAGAGGACCAGCTTTTATTATTCTCTTTTGCAACCTCCCCCTTCACTGTCTCCTGTAACTTACATTCATTACTTCTTCTAATTTAATTCTGAAGGAAAATTGTTTTTAAGAAGGAAAATTGGAGTTAAAATGCTCTTGAGTTAAACTGTCACCCTAGTGTCCATAACAGCTCTATATTTTGCCTTGATCACTTGGCAAATACGGCATGTTTTCCACATGTGTCCATAGGTGTTGCCCAGCAACTAATTCCCCTATTAATTCTGCGTTTTAATTGCCTTTGCCACCTAGGTTCTCCATCTCCTTTCAGATTTGTTCCACCAACCTTCCCTGTTCTCTCTCTACCAGCAGCAAAGGGGCCAGTAACAGAGACTGTTAAGTGCAATGGAGACCCTGTTAACATTAGGTTATTTTTGTATCCTTAATTTTATTTATCCTTCAGAAGAGTAGTCCCAGGTGACATGTTTCATAAGCACTTGCTTTCAGAGACAGGGGTAATTATTATAGGAAAAAATATACCAAATATATATTTAATACATATGTTTTTAACCTCTTTTTTTTTTTTTCCCTGTGTAGCTTACTTGTGTAGATAAGACAACTGACCTATAACAGCAATATGGCTGGATTATACAGAAAGCTCTACAGAAATCTTTTTACCAAGAAAATTACACAGATTTAACTGTATTACAAAAATTTTCATCATAAATCCAGCTTCACAGTCAAAGTATTTGTCTGTTCAGAGGCTTCGTTTTCTCTTAATGACATTTTTTAATTGCAAAAAATATATTTGAACTGGGTATACCCAGAGACCCAACTCCAGCTTTGAAAGTATTTTTGTCATCAGTCTTGGAATTTTTCTGCAATGTATAATGATCTTTTTTTTTTTTGTTTTCTTTCAAGTGTCTTTTATTTGAAGATGAGTGACCCAACTCTTTACTAACACTGCTTCAACAGTGCTTCCTGAGGAAAGACAGCAAATAAAAATCAGTTGCTTGTGTCTTCCTTTAGGTTCAGAGATTTTCCTTTACACAGCTAACGTGTTTATTACTGAGGAAGATCAAAAACTACGTTTCATTACTAAAGAAGCATTAATTCTCTCTAGAGGTGAGAGAAGTTTCCAGAACATTTTTCCATTGCAACCTAGATTTATAATTTGATGGTATGTAGTTCATGTCAAGTCTGAACCTGTAGAACCTGGAACTTCTAGATCATTTAGTTCTAATTAATTTGCATTTATTTGTAAGCCTTGTGTAGTTGTGCAACTCTATTAAAAGGACACATATTCTAACCGTGTTTACACTGTCTGTATAGCAGTTTAAGATTTATTTGATGATAGCAAGGAGAGGAAAATCAGGTTCAAAGTGAGATTTGGATGTGTTAAGACCTGCATGTGTCAGCAATAGTATCTGCCTTGTTAGCAGGCTTTAGCAGACATGCAGTAATTTCACACTCATAAGCTGCACCTGGCTATAAGCCGCACTTCCAGGTAGCCAGAAAGACCATGGAATTTGTCCATAAATAAGCCACACTGGGTGATAAGCCGCACTTTTTTTTAAAAAAAAAAGTGAGGATCCATGTGCAACAAAGTAACGAGTTAGTAACAGAATCGCAGGATCGCGGGGTTTGCTGTCAAGATGCTCAATTTGCAAACATTTTTCACAGACCGGTGAAGCCTTTAAATGCAGTCTCAGGCACCCTCCCTGTGCTGCAGGCCCCGGCACTCCTGCCCCCAGTGCTGGCTGCTGCGGCGCCCCGCCTGCTCGGCCGCAGTGGCTGCTCCCTACACCGCATGAAAGCCCTGAGCTGCACTGAAGCCCTGAGTTGCATCGCCGCACTGAAGGCCCGAGCTGCGTTGCCATGTCTCCGTGTGAAAGCACTGAGCCTCACCGCCCACCCGGCCGTGGCTCCGTGGCAGCTCTCTCCCTGGCTGGCTCGCACTTCTGGGTTGGCACTTTGCCGGAATTTGTCCATAAATAAGCCACACTCGGTGATTAGCCGCACTTCTGGGATCGGCTCAATTCTTCAGTGAAATAGGTGCGGCTTATCAGTGTGAAATTACATAGGTTTTTGTCTCCTTCTCAAGACCAGTACCTCTGTGTCAAGGGATCATCAGCTAATCATCATCTTCTGACAGCCAGCTCAGTGGATATCACATCAATCTTCCTTTAAATTTGCCAACTAAACTTTTCTACTTATATCCAGAATTAAAATATTAGACGTGATCATTTCCAGATAGGAAATAGCTGCACTCCCAACTGCTGACCTGAGTGAGGTGGCAAGATATGAGCCCACAGCACAGCTGTATCTTGTGGACTTTCCAAGCCTTGTGTTGTCTTGTGTGTCTCTGTGATAGCATGAAAGTTCACAAACCTGCCTCTGCATTTTCATGTTTGCTACTACCTGCAAGGATGCACTGCTACAAGTGAAAAGGAAGGAAACTTTGATTCTTGTTTAATATGGTTTTAATTATGATTGCATTTACTTTGGGATAGAATCTAACCCAAGGACCAGCTCTCTTCTGATTCCTAAGTGGGTACCTATATTAACACAGATTATTTCACTGAGATATTGCTAGGTACCTCTTTCAGCTTGACAGAGGAGCTTTGTGCAAAACATCAATTTCAAATGTTCTGATACTGATACTCGGAAATTCTACAGCACACATTTTAATTTATTTCAAGAACCAAATTATCTTGCTTTATTCTTCTCAGACTCTAGCCAGCACCAGTAATCAGCACCAGAACTGCGTAATAAGGTTTTGTTTCAAAACTCTGGTGTTTTTTTGCTTTTCATTTGGTTTCTATTTGAGGCCAAGTGAATTTTTCCTTTTTTGTGCCTTGAGCTGCAGTGATGCTTGATATACTTCCTCATGTGCAGCAGCAAGTGAAAAGTACATAAGAGACAGAGAAAGGATTTCTGAAGATGAGGATGTGACATCAGAAAAAGGGAAGTTTGGAAATTGTAGCTTTTCAGTGCATTAAGGCACTCTTGTTGTGCCTAAATGCAATACTGCATCCTAATTTATGTCTGTTACCATTCCCTCTTGTAATCAACACCCTCTCAGAAACAGTAGTGCATATGCAAACTGCCTGTTACTAAGTTTTGATTATGAAATTCACAGTTTTGATTCTGTGGTGTCATCACCAGCTTCTAAATGTATAAATGGCTTTGCAAGCAGTGAGACATGGAAGAAATCGGCCTCATTTTATTAATGTATGTGAAAATTGGTAAAAAAACTCTATCTACCTGATTCAGCTTGAACTATTTTATTTTTTGCTTTTTTATGCTGCAGGCCATAAAGTCATAGGAATTTTTAATGTGTTTTTTATTGGTGAGGGGTATTACTTGTGGTGTGATTTTATTCTTCCTTATTTTTAGTTCTGTTTGCTACTAATAGTCCTTGTTCTCTTTTCTTAAAAAGACAGTTTTTAAATGACAAAAAAGGGCAGCTCCCCATGAATAACATCTTGATTTATGTGGGTATTTTCAGACATAAAATATTATTTAGCTGAGGACTGCCAAGACCAAACTAATCATTCTCTTTTCAGTAGCATTGTGAATACACAGCTAAGAGCTTCCCCTGCTTTGCTTGAATTCTGGTTTGATAAAAACAAAGAAAATGCTTTTAGTGGTATGGTTCATTTCATTGTATTTATCCCAGTGCTTTTGGTCTTGCACTCTTCTCCAGAATTCCAG